>AYEL01063828.1:0-16142 GCA_000484575.1 Olivierus martensii
AACGCTCTGCAGTCACCGTAACAGTTTGCCCTCCATTATCCTCAAAGAAGTATGGCCCAATTACACACTTTTTGGTAACCACACCACACTATCACTTTCGCACTGTGAAGGGGACGTTCAAGCTGATCATGGCGAGAAATGGACACCACTTGGATGATGCCATCTTCACAGCCTAAGACTTTGTTTTCAAGGTTTGTGTTACTGTCTGTTAAATGGCACATGTATCCCAATATGTTGTATAAATAAATATGTTTAAAGGTTTTGAAATAAGTGCGTTATTTTTAATTAAAAACCATCAGATCTTTTTGCCGGACCCTGTATTAGAAAATTGATTTGATATTGTGAAGTCATGATGGTTACTACATAGCTGATCATGACATCTCTTTTATTAAAGTTATAATAACAACTGCAATATTTTATTTAAAAAAATAAACAGTAAAAATTTCATAATCTCTGTTTCAATACATATCTTTCACAGAATAATTTTCTGTTGATCAATAAATAATATTTAGTAAATTTAAAATTCTTAAGGGAAAATTCAAAAAGACTTTTAAAACACCAAAACTGAAACTTATTTACGAAAAAAACTTGAGCTTTTAATCATCTGATTATTTATAAAAACTTGAACTTTTTGGATTGTGTTGATTCAAACCATCAACTCTAATTCTGACATTTTAACAGTCTAGACTACTAAGACCACTTGATAAGTTGATTCTTTCAGACATTATTATAATGAATTTTATTGAATTTGATTTCTAAATTCTAAAATTCATTATAATAATTGTCTGAAAACCAATTTTCCAAGTAGTTTGATGGTCACTGGCAGATTATTAAGATGTCAGGATGTTAGACTCTCAGTTCAATCCCAGGCTGATGCAAGCTTTTCTCTGATAAATTAAATAAAAATTTTATTTCCATAGAATAGTGCCACTCTTAATTACTGATTTATTTGTTAATTCAGAGATGGTGCTAACATTAGTCATAATTTATTTCAAATTATTAAATTTCAGTTATAAGCATAAATTGATTTGATATTGTGAAGTCATGATGGTTACTACATAGCTGATCATGACATCTCTTTTATTAAAGTTATAATAACAACTGCAATATTTTATTTTAAAAAATAAACAGTAAAAATTTCATAATCTCTGTTTCAATACATATCTTTCACAGAATAATTTTCTGTTGATCAATAAATAATATTTAGTAAATTTAAAATTCTTAAGGGAAAATTCAAAAAGACTTTTAAAACACCAAAACTGAAACTTATTTACGAAAAAAACTTGAGCTTTTAATCATCTGATTATTTATAAAAACTTGAACTTTTTGGATTGTGTTGATTCAAACCATCAACTCTAATTCTGACATTTTAACAGTCTAGACTACTAAGACCACTTGATAAGTTGATTCTTTCAGACATTATTATAATGAATTTTATTGAATTTGATTTCTAAATTCTAAAATTCATTATAATAATTGTCTGAAAACCAATTTTCCAAGTAGTTTGATGGTCACTGGCAGATTATTAAGATGTCAGGATGTTAGACTCTCAGTTCAATCCCAGGCTGATGCAAGCTTTTCTCTGATAAATTAAATAAAAATTTTATTTCCATTATTAATTCATAGAATAGTGCCACTCTTAATTACTAATTTATTTGTTAATTTAGAGATGGTGCTAACATTAGTCATAATTTATTTCAAATTATTAAATTTCAGTTATAAGCATCAAAGTTTTGTTTGGCACAAAATTGTTTAGCTTTGATTAGATTATTATCCTTGAAAATTGAATTTGTTTTTAAGTATTAATAAATATTAATATTTTAATACAATTTCAAATATTATTTAAATCATGTAAAAAACCTTTTTATTGTATTTATTTTGTGGTTTTTAGGATCATGCTAAAGAATTGTTTCATAGAGCTGTTTCATATATAAATGTTGATAGTGCAGTTACAGGTATAAATTTCTTTAACTGAATAAATATTTATTTTGAAAATATTTTTTTAAATAACTTATAATAAAAATTTTAAAATACAATTAAAGGTAATCACTCATTACAAGTATTAGCAAGCCCATTGTTACGACAAGCACTCAAAGAAGCTTCGATGGATGTACCTTGTCATGATCAAGATCATCCTAGTATGTCATTGTATGATATGTGGAAGTTAAGACAACCACAAGATAAAAATAGTGCTAAAAGCATACCATTGTAAGAAACTAAAAACCATTATTTAAGTTTTAAAGTTGAAATAATATGTACTAGAAATGCTTATAATTATATTTTAAGAATTGATATCCCTGGATCAGGAAGTGATTTTGTTGGATTCTTATCAGGACAAGGAATACCTTCTGTACATTTACAGTTTGTTGGTAAAGATATGGTAAGTCTAAATTAAAAAGGTTTGAATTAATCTATTTTAGTGGAAAAAAAGGATTCAAATAATCATTCATACTACAAGCACATTAAAAATAGTATTTATTTATTCAAGAAATATTTTTGGTTGGGAACCCAATCATCTTCAGCTCAACATAATTATTTAGTCATTATTAGCAGAGTTTAAAATTTGATTTAAGAAGAAGCATTCATTGCTCTATAATATTTCTATTCTTAGTTTATATTGGACTTTTAATAAACTTGATATTTTTAATATTCAGATCTCTTTGTTCAGTTGTCTATTGAATATAAATAAAAATTTGGATCTTGTATCTCTTTTTAATTTAGCATCAGTCAGTTTTTATATATTAAAATTATTAAGTATTAGTTAATATTGTAAAATCTATAAGCATAGATTTCCGTTTGTACAGTCGTCATACAAACAGAAATCAATAAAATGAAAAGTTTTCCTTTATTTCTATATCTTTGATATTATTCTATACATACAAATAGAAAATTAATAAATAAATTTTATTGGTTTCTATTGCCTTTTAATAGAACTATTGTTTTATTTTATTTTAATTAAAATTTATAATATTATTCCTATAATATGAAATAATAAATTCTTTTAACATTGTTTGCTTTATTGCCATACAATAATAAAAGTTTTCATTTCAGGCAATCCTTGACTTATATTGTTCCAAGAATTTTGAATCCCACTATAGTAAGTCAAAAACAGTCTTAAGTCAGAAATATCCAAAATTTATGGATTGCCCACTATCAATATTTATTATTATATTCCACTTTATCATAATAAACTTAACAAACACACAAAAATATAAGAACTAGACACAAAAAACATGCTTTCCATATATCAAACCATTAGGTCAGGGAATTGAATTGACCCATAAAAGAATTTATTGATGACATTGCTGTCATAAGTATGAGTTTGTTCTAAGTCAAGATGGTTGTAAATTGAGGACTATCTGTATTTCTAATTATCTATAAAGGATAAATGCTAGCACTAATTAGGCTAAAATATTTTTAATTCTAAAACAAATTAGTACAGAAAAACGTTTTTGGGTATTCTTTGTGGTTCTCTTCAGTTCTGTAATTCAAAAGTTGGCAGTTACATAGTTTAATATTCTGTAAATCAGAATTTTAAAAAAAATTACACAAATGTTTCAAAAAATTAAAGCTTAATGTGCTTGGTCACATCATATAGTTCATTTAAACACAGCAATATAAAAATAGTTACTCTATATATGATTGCATGCATTGTGCTTTGCTACAGCTTACATATAAATACCTGTAGTATTTATAATTAAATATATATATGTAAAATAATTTTGTAAACATATAAAGTCCACAGCTTACATATTGCAATACTTATAATATTTAGTATATACAATTTAACTTGTAGCTAATAACCTGTAGTATTTATAATTAAATATATATATGTAAAATAATTTTGTAAACATATAAAGTTTTTTTAATTATATATGATAATTAAAATAATAGTAATTACTATTTATAAATTTAGCTAAAAAATACTAATTATAATGAAATATGACATATTATACAATAAGCATATGTACTATAGAAGCTAATTCAGCCTAACAACTCTTGACTTTAATGGAATTTTAATAATTTAAATAATTTGGACTAATCTTAGTGCCATCTCTGAATTAACATATAAACTAATAATTACACTAAGAATAACACCATCTAAGAATTAATAATAAAATTATAATTTTTAACTAATTTATCTGAAGAAAAATCTGCCTCTGGCCAGGATTGAACTAGGGATCTTCAGGCTAACATCCTTTCAAAATATGATTCTCATATGCCTTTGATGTTATTTCTGAATATTGTTCTTTTGAATATCTTTACAATTATTTACATTCCAGTTGTTTTTTCTTCTTTTTTTTCCATTTTGAGAGTTACTGAAAATTTATAATAATAATATAGTAGGAGAGGATATATTATTAGTATCCTTCTCCTGATTTAAATGAGGAGTATTGTCTTAAAATGCAATATATTTATAAAAATAGCAAAATAATGAACAATTTGATGTGTACTAACAAAGTTTCTTGAGTTTATATTTTGCTATTTTATAGTATACAATGCTAACTATTTATTGAAGTTGTGCCATCTAGATAAATATTTTGTACAGGAGTACCTTGATTATCGCGATTAATGTTGCCACGAAAAATACCACAATAATCGGGATAAATAATGCATGTAAAATGGGTGATCATTGCCAAGGATTTTTAAATATATTAATTAAATTTTATGTATAAGGTAAAAAAGAAATGTGTTCAATGTGCTAATCTTCTAAGTTGATCACTCTACGTTTCTTCTTAATAGCTGTAGCCTTGATATCATCTTCATTTTTATAGCATTCATTGTAGGATTAATAAAAAGAGAAATAAATATCCACATGTACTTCAAGTAGAGGTGGATGGTTACTGATGAATGCTGAGAAGGCACCATCGGATAAAAACGAATCGCTACTTTCAGAGTGACTACTCGAACTAAATGTAATTCTGGTTTCATATGTAGTGGGCTACATCTCGCGGTCGCAATAATTAGAATTTGAAGCACAATAATTTGAATTTTGGTATCAAATTATAAACCGTGATAAATCGAGAATCGCAATAATCAAAATCATGATAATCGAGGTATTCTTGTATTTTTTTCATTTAAGAAACAAAGATAAACTTATCTGAATTATATTAAAAGTTTGTTTTAACAATTAGGATAGCTATTCTGAAATGCAATCATCAGACAATTTTAATTGTGATGATGATAAAATGTTTTTATATAAGTTGGAATGGAGTTTAAGGAAATAACAGTTATAACTATATTAAATTCATATTTATTGTAATATAAAAATATCCAGTTTAGAATAAAATAAGAGAACAGACTTTTGTCAAAAATGTGCTTTAAATGTGTAATTTTAAAAATTAAAAAATATTTTATAAAATTTATATATTATTATAATTAAAAATAATATTAAATATAAAAAAAATTTTAAAAAAAATAAAAAATAATAATTATAATTAAATAAATAAAAATTATTAATTCCACATACTATCAAAAATAAGTAATAATAGAATTTTTGTCATTCTAAAAAAAATGCCAAATGTAACTTGCAGCTGCATTGGCTGTCACATAAAAGTTTACTTTTGAGAGCTTCTAATTAAAAAGTCTGCAATAAACTAAAAAACTAACATTATATTAAATAAAAAATAACATATTTTTCTCTTCCTTTTCAAATTTTCATATTTGAAATATTGAAAGTTACATTTCCTCTATGTTGTTTTATTAATTTGATTAACATTAAAAAATATGGAAAAAATAGCTTTCAATGAAATCTACAAATATTATCAAAAATATCACATATAATTTGTTGATACAACACACAAAGTAACTATGATGAAGACCGTATTGATTGTGTCAAAAAACTATCATATAGGCCAAATTTCTAAAAGAAAACAACATTCATGCCAATGACAAAGCATAACTTTTTAAAAATATCAATTTTTGAAAAAATCAATTCATAGATCATAGTGGTGCAAACAGACATTACTGCAATAATATATAGGATTATAAATATCAGCTCTCCCTGACTTATGTAGATCTGTACATGAATAAGTTAATTTTATTTAAGGAGTGGGTCCAAACCTGGCTCCCTTCTGAAAAAACTGAAGGTATGGGACTTAGAATTGAATCCAAATCCTCCAAGATGGTAAGTGACTGCTCTACCACAGGATTTATGTGCTTATTCTTTAATATAGCTATTTTTAAAGTTAAGTCTTTCTGACCCATAATTACTCTATAGCAGGGCTGTCCAACCCGCGGCCCAGCATAAAATCATAAACTTTATAAAATATTGAGATTTTTATGTACTTATTGATTATTGTTATTTTAATATCTATCTACATTCATATTTCCATTTTTTTTAAAATATTTATTTCAATGATTAAACCTTCTTGACCTGCTTAATGATATTAAAAAATTTCTGAACCAAAAAAGTCAAAGATGATTATATTAAAGCTATAATAAATACACATCGTTCATTACGACATTTTTTGCTTATTTATCATGGTTGATATCATATATTATACATTATTTACTAACGTTTTTGCTTAATAATTATTGTTAGAATTAGTATATTTTATGTGCAGCCCAATACAATTTTTTTCTTCAAATGTGGCCCAAGGAGGCCAAAAGGTTGGACACCCCTGCTCTATAGCATATGCTCTGGCATTTGTAGATTCAATTTATGTAAGGTTTCATAGAACAGTCCAACTATATAAGTCGGGGACTGCCTGCATTGTTGTTACTATAATTAATATTAGAACTTGTAATAATAATAAATTTTATCTTAAAAAATTTCTTTAATGATTATATTTTTTTAGTATTGAATTTATCAAATTTACAAATTTTTTTTTTTTAAATTTTTACTGTAATTGTAAAGTATTGCTTGTAAAATATGCAAAGTAGTCCATTTTAAAAATGATATAATATTTGAAAATTTAAAATTTTTACTGTAACTGTAAATTATTGCTTGTAAAATATGCAAAGTAGTCCATTTTAAAAATGATATAATATTTGAAAATTCGAGGTATTCCTGTATTTTTTTCATTTGAGAAACAAAGATAAACTTATCTGAATTATATTAAAAGTTTGTTTTAACAATTAGGATAGCTATTCTGAAATGCAATCATCAGACAATTTTAATTGTGATGATGATAAAATGTTTTTATATAAGTTGGAATGGAGTTTAAGGAAATAACAGTTATAACTATATTAAATTCATATTTATTGTAATATAAAAATATCCAGTTTAGAATAAAATAACAAAATTTTATAAAATTTTATGGTGATAAACTAAGCCTGAAACTACTATGATGATAAAAGTTACTGAGTTCTATAAGTAGTTTTTAATTAGATTTTTTTTCCTTTTCGAAGAAATATAGATTCTTTTTTAAATTTTATGATTAAAAAGTTCATCAATAAACTTTTACTCTGTATAATAATTTTGATACTTATTATATAAATTTATTATTTTATTATTTAGATATCTGATTATCCTCTTTATCATACATCTTATGATACTTTTGATGCAGTTGCAAATTATACTGATATTAAATTTAAAATGATGGCCACAATGACCTATATGCTTGGTTCTCTTGTTATGAAGTTAACAGATTCATTTCATCTTCCAATGTTAGCTCGTCATTACAGTGACCAGTTGAAACGAGATTTTGAAAAATTCTCTGAAAAATATAAAAGAATCTTAAGTGAACATGAAATAGATTTAGGTAATTAACTAACAAATTTCAAAATCCAAACTTAACTATTTTTATCAAAACTGTGTTAGGATGCACTTAAAGCATTAGGATAAAAACAAAGTTTACTTGACCAGAGTATTTTTGGTTACAACATAACCATTTTCAGCAGTTCTGATGTTTAAAACTTTTAATTTTGTAATTTAAAGTGCTTCCTAACACAGTTTTGATAAAATAGTTAGATTTAGGTAAATATATAAAAATTAATAAATTATATTTTAAATTATTTAATATTCTATTATATATTTTTTAGATAACATTGCATCTGCCTTAATATCTTTCGAAAATGCTTCTATACAGTTCCATAATAATTTTCAAACAATTGCAAATAAAGAGTATGTATTATTTTTATAAAAATTAATTAAATTTAAAAATACTTATATAAAATTATATAATTTTTTTTAGCTTGTACTTAGGAACACATGAATATAATGATCGTTTAATAGAAATAGAACGTTCATTTCTATTACCAAATGGTCTATCACAGTCTTCAAATTTCCGGTAATTACTTTTTTAGTTGTGAACATTAAATTACTTAATTTCTCCTTTTACAAATTGAATTCTTTAAAAATATTTGTCTTTTTACAGTCACGTAATCTATGGACCAGATTATAAAGATAATTACAAAGGAGTAATATTTCCATTTGTATCAAAAGCTATATTTAATGCTCAAGAAAATAATATACCTAAAAATTGGAATTTGGTTAAGCTTCAGTTATCGTATGTTTATTATGCACTACAATCAGCAATTGGAATCTTAAAAAGTCGTGTGCTAACAGGTAATAGCGAATAATAACGTAACAGTTATTTTAATAGTTGGAAATCCATTATTTATTATTTCATCAATCTCTGATTCATGCTTAGGTTATAAATTAATTTAGTTGAAACAAAAGTAAAACTAAATAGAATTATAAAGCTGGAATATATTTATTATATATTATGAGAACTATGTTTATAAATGCATTTATTTTCATCATTACATCTATATTTAAATTAATTTATAAAAAAACCTACATGATAAGAAAATGTATCATTTCAAATTGCACATTATGCAATTTAAGAAATATTTATTTTTTATGATGTTATCTTTGCATCATCTTATTTTCCTTTCTGTCTGTGATAAAAATGATTAAATAGTCAGCATTTTTGAAAATTCTGTAATTCATAACAATTATATTATTTTCTAAACATTGTATATGTCTTAGGATTTTATGTAGATATTTTTATGATTTACTTTCTATACAAATAATTTCTGTAATTATTGTTAGAGCATTTATTTTAAAGCTATATGTGATACTGTACAAGAAATTTCTAAATCAGGAATCTCTCAAAATATTGTTTTATTTTCTTTTCAAGTAGTAAAATATGAGTTAAGCATAATATTACTGTTATGTTTAACATATTTATTTTAATTTTTTAATATTTTTATTCATAATTAATAATAATTTTTCATAATGAGGTTATTTGGTATTTAAATTTACTAAAAAATTCTTTAGGAATATTATTATTTAAAATTTTATGTTATATTTAAGTCATAAGCAACATGCTAGATAACAAATAAGATTTGGTTTTCATTTTATAGCTTAGCTTCTTCTTCTTATAGCTTCAACTATTATTTCAATGTATCCTTCTCTATCATTCTTCACTTTGAAATTGTTTTTGTGGATTTTTGGTTTATTTTTCATGTTCCATTTTTCATATTTAAGAATTTTCAAATACATTTCATTTGCTTTTCCTTTATATTGAATATTTATTTTTAAATATTAAAATGCTTATAAAGACATATATTTGGTTTTATTTAGTTTTTACTATTTTCATAGTTAATTTTACTATCTTTAGGATATAAAATACAGGTATCCCTCCTATAACACAGTAGATAAGTTCCTGAAAAACACAGTGTTGTGTATGTAATCCTTCTCTATCATTCTTCACTTTGAAATTGTTTTTGTGGATTTTTGGTTTATTTTTCATGTTCCATTTTTCATATTTAAGAATTTTCAAATACATTTCATTTGCTTTTCCTTTATATTGAATATTTATTTTTAAATATTAAAATGCTTATAAAGACATATATTTGGTTTTATTTAGTTTTTACTATTTTCATAGTTAATTTTACTATCTTTAGGATATAAAATACAGGTATCCCTCCTATAACACAGTAGATAAGTTCCTGAAAAACACAGTGTTGTGCAAAACCATGTTATATGAGACCTAGACTCTGGTTTTAGAGCCAATATTTTTACTGTATTATAAAAATGTGCATATTTCTTTTAATTGTAGCATTTTGGGCTATGTTTATAATTTTTTTTTGTGTTATTTTGATATGAGAAATTTATAGTTTGATTTTGTCCCAATCAATAAGGGATATCCTGTATATAAGAATTATTTCATAATTATTTATTCAGATCAGATTTAATATATTAAATTTTGAAATTTATATATCACAATTTAAAAAATTTTTAAAAAGTTTCATCGTTGTTTTAATGTATCTAGCATGTTGTAAAAAAATAAAATTTTTGAAATGCATTTTATTAAATAAACTCAACAAAATTCAAAATATATTTTTCATTACTTAAATTTTAATATTCTTGTAATGTGCAGTTTGCTATTTCCTGAAAAAAAAATCAAAATAAAATCTATTTGTATAAGTTTCTATGCTTTTTCCCATTTTTAATTAATTTGTGAATTTAATATTACTGATATTAATAAAATTTTTTTTTTGATACATTATTTATATAATAATAGTAATCTTCTAATATTTTTTTCTTTATTTTTTTAATTCAGTACTGTTATAGCTTATAATCAGATATTTATTGTTTGCCATTTTTATGAAATATTGAAAGTAAGATTTAAAAAAATTAATTATAAACATATTTTAGAATTTTTACCATAATAAATTATGAAAATATATTTCATACGAGGTTAGTAAAGAACTGATAATTTGAATTTTAAATTAAATTTCTATAATACACAAATTAGAATTTATAAAGTGTTTTAAAAAAAGTTGTTAAAATCTTTATAAATGATGAAATATTTTAAATATGAATAACTTATAATAAAATAAAAATTTTTATTTTAAAAATATAATTTTAAATTTTTTTTTTTTAAATAAATTAAAATTTTATCTTTAAAAATGGAAACGAATTTTTAAATTATTTATAATATATAATGCATTCTTAGAGATTTGGGGATCTCTAAGAATTTGTGACAAGTTTTAAGATTAAAAAATTTATCAGTTTATTTTTAATCATCTTTTTGATGCTTATTATTTAAATTTTATTAAGATATTTAATTTTATCCTCTTTAATACTCTTGGTGTAATTGCAAATTACACTAATATTAAAATTTCTAAGTGAGCAGTATTATAAAAATAAAATTTGAAAATTATTATTTTTTTTTTACAAAATTTGTAAACTCATCTATAAGGTTTATGCTTCAAACTAAAGTATTAAGTGAGCTTATATCAGTTTTGCTCAAAAGTTATATAATTTTTTTTATATTGAAAATATGAGTCTGCTATATTTTGCATATTTGCTCAAACATAAAATACGACAATGATAAATTATTTTTTCATAAAATTATTTAATTTTTCAACTACAAGATGTAGCCGAATATAAATTTTCTTTTTGATGCATTGTATACTAAACAAAAAAACAAATATAAAATTTAGATATTTTTCATAGACAGCATATTAATACATATATCCTCTTCAAAAATTAAAATAGATTAAACGAATAGAGGAAGTACAGTAGCTTGTTGCAAATATATTAATGCTAAATTTATTTTTCTTTAAAATAAATATATTTTTTAAATTATAAATTCTAATTTTTTAATTAGTATATATGTATAGCATATATATATTTAATAGTAAAATTATAATCATCAGTATTAATAAAAAACTTCCATAAAAATTGCATGGTACTTATAAATTAACATTAAATGAAAATAAGCTCGTGCAATTCTTTTTTATTTTTGTTTGCTAAAACTCCTGTTCTTTAGTAATAATCTTAGTTTACTTACAGCTCTTTAACAGGAACTATTTTTTATTTTAAAATGTTTTCGTTCTTACTTTGAGCCCCTCATCAGTAAACATATTTTTTTTAATGAACATTTTAGAATAGTATATCAGGATATACTGTTCCTGTTAAAGAGCTGTAAGTTTATTAAGATCTTTTTTTATTTCTTATTGAATATTCTTCCATCTTATTTCTTAAATAGTCAAAATTATTATGATGAAAATTGTTATATTTGTTATTTTTTCATAATTATTAAAGTAATTAAAATAAAAAAAAATTTCACTATTTTTCTATTATGCCAATTTTAATTATTTTCTGTTTGCAAATGATGATGTAAAATATTTGTTGATAATATTTATGCGGAATGACTTGAAAGAATTTAATTTATGACGACGATTTATTTAGTTAATAAATATTTTTTTTTTAAATATTTGGTAAGTAATTTATCATTTCCAAAAATATTAAATTTGAGTAGTTAAATAATGAATAAAAAATCAAAATATATATTAATGATAAAATGTATTTTTTCAAAAAATTCCATGCATAATTTTTATCACAGAACGAAAACTGTTAAAAGTTTAAGATTCATATATATTTAAAAGCAAAAAATGGATTTTTGTAAGTCTTGTAAAAGTTATAAAATTAAGCAAAAATAAATATCAAATAAGAAAAACTTATAAAAAGTATTTATTAGAATCTATATAAATTTATTAATATGTTATTATCTAAACATTTTATGAATATGTTAACAAATGTAAATTATTTATTTTCTATCAGTATAATCAAATAGAAAGAACATTATTATAGTATGTTTTACCTTAATAAATTTAATGAATTGTATAAAATCAAGCTTATTACCAATAAATAATTATATTCTTCACTAAAAAACATTTTCGACCTAATTCTAAGGCTTGATTTTATATAATTTTACAATCTAGGATTGTGATATATATATATAGATTTCATAAGTTAAATATGTAAAAAGCTCTTAATGAGTGAATTCTTTCATTATGTTTAAGAAATTATAAAAGGAATTACAGATACTCCTCGAGTTACAAACATTCTAGTTATGAACATTCGTACTTACAAATGTGAATTACATTTTCAAATTTCAAAAACTCTTCTCGAGTTTTAAACATTATGATAGCAGAATGCTCTAGCAACCAACATAATATAAAATTACACAGTTAGTTAACATATTATGGCAGTATTTTAAGATGGTGATGATTACAGCAAAAAAAAACCTTTGCTTTATAATTGGAATTTTTCGTTCACGTCTATGAAATAAGAAATTTCTAATTGGTTCAAATGTGAAATATATTGCAAATTACAGTATGTAAAGTTATTTCAGTACTTTTGGGGCCAAATAACAAACAGTATCTGAGTTACGAATAATCCAAGTCATGAACGAAACTTACATACAAATTAAATTTTTAACTCGAGGAGTGTGCGTAATAATAAATCAAAATATGAAAATTTAACATTAAATGTAATTTTGCTACATTATGAAACAAAAAAAAGAAAACATGAAATTAAAAATAATAATTTATGATTATTATGCATATTTTAATATAATATTAATAAAAAAAAATATTTTATTATTTATTGAACTGTAAAAAAACTTTTAATTTTCACAGTTGGTTAACAATATATTTTTCCAACAAATTAATATATATGCTTTAAAAGATGAATTATGATATTGGAAAAGTGTTGATAGAATAATGCAGTTTAAATATATTCTAGAATAAAATAAATACCTAAATAGTTTCATTAAATTATAAGAATGTTATAATTTTATGATTATAATTTATAGTTCATATATTTAAACAGATATTGAGTATTGATTTTTCTTGATGTTATGAAAATGTAACAAATAAGTATTTGTATTGACAAAATAAAAATTAGCTTTTGTAAATAAAAATAAGTTTATTCTTTAAATTTTCTCTTATCTAACAAAGAATTTCTCTCATAAAATTTCAAAATATTACATAACTAATAAAATTTAGCAAAAATTATTTTTACTTTGAAGCATATTTTATCTATAGAGAACTTAAAACTTTTGCAAAATAGCATTAGTATAATAATTTTTAATTTAGAATTAATTATTTATAAATTACTAACTACAGCAATTTCTATCTGTGATTTAATCGAGTTACGAGTTTTGATCAATTAATTTTATTTGTGAAAGAAATCCATCTCAAACTATGAACATCTTTCAGCATCAAACCAAATAGACAATAGGAACATTAATAGATTATTTTCAGAAACTTCAATACAGATAATTCTCAACCTATGATGAGGTTTCGTTTTAAATCCTGACATTATAAGTCATAAATGCTTGAAATTCATGGATTTTTCATTACAACATTAGTAATGAAAAATCCAATTCTATGGAAAATTCCATAATCCTATGTTTTATTAACATAAAAGACAGTAAACTACAAAGAATCAGACACCAAAAAAGGAATGCTTTTCATATAGCAAACCATTGGGTCAGAGACAAAATGCAAAGTCGCGAATTTTAATGAATATCAATTAATAATAATTACAAATTAAACCTAATGGTTCTAATGACTCTGCAATCCAGAGTTCGGCCTGAGCTCAGGTTTTTTTCTAAACTCTAACTTAAATATAATTAACTTCAAAACAATCTAAAACACTAAACTCTAACTTAAAATTAATGAACTTCAAAACAGTCTAACAACAATTAACATTTAACCGGCAAAACAAAACCGGAAACTTACAACTAGAAGTAAGGAATAAGTGTTAGATCGAAAACAACAAACAATATTAGAACTTATACTAATAATTGGAATAAATTCTCAAACAAGTTAGATAATAAAAAAATATAAATTTATGAGATCATAGAAAAAGACCATAGAATTGTATTAAATCAATTATATAATTTACTGATTACATCACTACCATAAGTACAAGTAGTCATAAGTCAAGGACTAGTATATTTACTAGCTATAGTGCCAAACACCATTTGGGAAATACAGTATGTCTTCTGTTTTTGTAGTTTCGAGTTCTGCAATTTCAAAGAATCAGATGTGCAAATGTATCTTTTTATTTGTGCTGGATTTTTATAAAATACAAATAAAAAATATCATTTATGGATTTAAATATACATTTATATTCTTATACTATGCTTATTAATTTTATCTAACAATTTCATTTATCAATGTGCATGCTTTATTTATCAATATGCTAAATTTAATATATATATTAAATTTGAGTATTATTAGATTTATGCAATTTTCAATTTAAACAGAAATTTTCCAAATAATCTTGCAATTAGAGGACCTCAGGGCTACCAAGAGGGGATGAAATCTGAGAATTTTGTCGTGGGTCCGGCATCGAAAAGGGCCCGACCGTCTAGCCTGACATGTCACATAACATGTCCGATAGTTCGCAGGCACTATCTACCACCCAAAGCAGTTGTGCCAAAATAAACTATTTTATATCCCGGCATCGAAAAGGGCTCGACCGTCTAGCCTGACATGTCACATAACATGTCTGATAGTTCGCAGGCACTATCTACCACCCAAAGCAGTTGTGCCAAAATAAACTATTTTATATATAATAGTAGAGTGGTACCTTGGATAACGACATATTTGGTTAACAACGAGTGGCTGTAAGAAAAAAATATCTTGGTTAACAACGCAGGCTTTGTTTAATGACTCCTGATTATGTGAACTTCCAACAAAATAGAGCTCTGTAAAACAACTCGTCATCGCATCACGTGATTTGTTAGCTCAGTTGTTAATCGTTACTTTCTTTTTATCACAATCAATTCAAATCTGACAATATCATTATTAAAATTAATAAAATTATAACCATATAAAAATATATTTAACTAAATGATAATTAACAATATAGTAATGAAAACAAATTATTTAATTAATTAAAAACAGACGTGCAATATTTCACTAGTTTTTAGTTTCTTAAAGATGATTTCTAGATGATTATTATTATAAATTCTACGAGCAAAGTCTGATTCTATTGTTTGTTTGTGTTATATATTACTTGACACCTGCAAGTGGTGTGACATCGCAGTTTTGGATTCCATTAGAAGAAGAAAAAACGTCTGTCCAAGATCCTACGGTTCATATAGACAATAAATCGGCGAGTGCGTGTCACTGTTCGTTCGCCATCAAAAGTTCAAAATCAAATCTCATCTGTATAATAATCATTGAATCTATAAGCTGCTAATCAGTGTTTTTGGGTTCGTTTGTCAAAAAATTCCGAAGTGAGCCCAATTGTCCTTCTCGTGAAGATTGATAATTAAAAACCGTTTTCGTGAACAATTCATTTTATTAATGTTAATTTTTTTTGTAGCAAATATAATAAATAAATGATACTTTCCATATTTTTAGGACATTTTAAATGA
>AYEL01063829.1:0-48709 GCA_000484575.1 Olivierus martensii
GTGTCTCGGTAAGAGCCCCGGTGTCTCGGTAAGAGCTAAAGCTAGATGTCTCGACTGAACCAAAAGCCAGGACCTTTGTCCAGCCTTGCTCTTATATAGCGCTGCCCTCTTCTCACCTTTCTCTCCCGGGCTGGCTGTTATTGTCTCTTACACAATCATCAGATATCTCAGGTGTCATCCGTTTAGACTTTGAATTGATTCTTGAATAAACCTTCCAAGATTTATTGTCTAATAAAATAATCAAGCAATTTGATATATCCTGTTTTCGAATCGAACTGCGTCATTAAAATTTATATCAATTGCGTTATTTGATATCGATTCGAATTCGCGACAAAAAGAAAAAGGGGGGGATTTTCCGACCCCACACATTCCTTATACTAGTAAACCTGGAGACTAGATAAATCTCGCCAAATCTGGAATCTCCAGGTGAAAATGACATTGTTCACCTGGAGATTTCTATCTTCATATGATAATTTTTAATACCTTGTTCTATAAATAGGTTTACAGTATTAAAAGAAATAAAACAGATCACAATTGGATATCCTCTAATATAAGTAGAAGGCTAATTATAATGAGATTTTAGCATAGTACTTTGAAGAAACCAGTTCAGAGTATGGCATGTTTTGTTATCCTGTAGCATTCGATTCTCAGCAAAATGCCTTCCATCTTAACACTAGAATTCTTTTATCTAGAAAGGATTAATTTATGAATACCCAATCCCTATTCTTTCCTTCCACAGATGAAGAGTTAGATTTTTAGAGGGATTTGCATGCTCACACATGCTCACTTGCTACATCTAATAATTTGAATATCATGTATTACTTGTTGTCTCTTAGAACTGTAGAAGTTTTTTTGTTAAATGTATTTTTCTCCAGATAGTATGTGAAGAGGTTAATTCTGACCTGTCCTGTTTTATTTTATTATGCTCTTTTATTATTTATCATTATTTTCAATATATCTAACATATTATACTTTAGTTTAAGAGTTGATTTACTTTCACATTCTCCATCTTGGTAATTAGCAATCACGTGTTACGGACAGACATCCATCTTCCAGGCAAGCTTTCTCAGCTAATGACGTCATCTAAATCTAAATAAGTTTTACCACTGATTCGATATGAGAATATAAGAGTGATCTCATATCGATGTGTTGTTCAGTATATAATTAAATTGTAAAGAGGATGACATGAATTTACTCTGTGAGCTAATAAATTTGATATTGATACACGAACTTATGCAAATGAGCGAAGTGCGGGATTGTAAGTCACTCGGTATAAAAACAGAAGCAACCAGTTGGTTCTAAAGTGAAATTGGTTGAGTGACATTTGAATTCTTGTAAAGATCTACGATTGCTTGAAGTTTTGTATCAGTGGTGGAGGTATTAGAAGTTAAGTAGATGTGGTGGAGGTACTAGAAGTTAAGTAGTATTTAAGGTTTATTTCTTGTTGAATAATCGGATTTTGGAATTTGAGTTTGATTTAAACAAATTTTGTTGATTAATTGATTGTTGCTTTATTATCATTGAAATAAAGCTTTAATTAACACTTTTGTAAGTGTTTTGGAGTCTAAGGTTTTATTAACACTTTTGTAAGTGTTTTGAGTCTAATAAATTTATATTTTTGGTTATCTAACTTGTTTGAGAATTTATTTAATTTATTAGCATAAGTTGCAAAGTCGCGGATTAGAACGAATGTCGATATTATTAATTATTAACTAAGCCTAACAGTTAGCGACTCTGCAAATTCAAGAGTTCTGCCTGAGCTCAGGTCTTTTCTAAGTTCTAACTTAAATACTAAGTAATTATAAAACAATCCAACAACCACGCGACGTCTGACGAAATGGAAATCGGAACTTATAACTAGAAGTGCCGATTAAGTGTTAGACTAGAACAAAAACAACAATGTTAGAACTTACACTAATAAATTGAAGAAATTCTCAAAACAAGTTAGATAATCCGACTCCGTATCACGTGATTGCCAACTACGACGGAGAAGGTGGAAGTAAGTTAACTTTTAAACTAAAATATAATACGTTAGCATATAGGAAAATAACGATAAATAAATAATAGAGTGCATAATAAAATAAAAATAGGATAGGTCAAAGTTAACTTCCTCACAAGTTTCTAACATTGTTTTTTGTTGGTTTAGATCTAACACTTGTTTGTTACTTATAATTGTAAGTTTCTGGTTTTGTTTGCCGGTTTTAGTTGTTGCTAGATTGTTTTGATTTAATTATATTTAGTTTAGAAAATAATAAAAGACCGAGCTCAGGCCGAACTCTGGGTTTGCAGAGTCATTAGAACCGTTAGGTTTAGTTTATAATTAATATTACTGGTATTCATTAGAAATAGTGACTTTACAAGTATTAACTGGAAAGAAAATATTTAAAATTTAAGGTACTATTAAAATATACATGGTGAACATAGTCTTCCCCGATTAAAAAAACATAAATTAAAAACTATGTAGTTTGTAGCATTACTTAAATGCTACAAACTGCATAGTTTTTTTATTTACCTAAAGAAAGTAAATAAATTAAAAACTATGCAGTTATAAAAGTAATATAAAAGTAAATAAATTAAAAACTATATAGTTTTTAATTTACTTTAGTATTTACTTTTTTAGGTTTTATTTTACTTAGACCAATTTTTAAGAGCTTTTTCCTTCTGTACAAGTACATAATCTGTGGATGATTTAGTTAGCACACAGTTGTCAATTTCAAAATGGGATCCATGAAGGAGAAAGCCCAGTGTGTTTTATATCATGAAACAAATTCACAAGTAATAGTTCAGCAAAAACTTCAGAAATTTATATGGACAAGATCTGCCCAATATTAAAAGCATCAAAGGTTAATATGCAAAGTTTTAAGATATTGGCAGTGTTGATGACTTTAAAAAAACTAGTAGGCCTAGTATGATTGACAAGACTGTT
Organism: Olivierus martensii; assembly: GCA_000484575.1. Taxonomy (NCBI): domain Eukaryota; kingdom Metazoa; phylum Arthropoda; class Arachnida; order Scorpiones; family Buthidae; genus Olivierus; species Olivierus martensii. The sequence goes on from AYEL01063829.1 coordinate 2,927, forward strand.
GATGCTATGCATGATTCTTTTCAGTGCAATAGAAATGTACTTGTTATGTCTCATTTGGCATATCTCAGAGCACAGTGATTAAAATTTTGCACAAACTCCTTCATTTATACATATATAAACTACAGATCATTCCTGACATGCTGCTTTGCTATATAGATTTTGCAACAAATTGATAAAGACAATGATTACCTTGAACATATATGTTTTCTGATAAGGATCCCTTTCACATCAGGAAGGTAAATAATGTCCATATGTTACATTTCACCAAACATTTACATTGACATGATGGAAATCTATGTTGTACCTCGTGGAAGAGATTTTTCAGCTGTGGGTAACTTGCAACAAGTTGGTGCACCATCACACTGGAGTTTAGATGTTCGTCAGTTCTTGAATACAATATTTCTAAACTGATGGATTGGGAGGGATGGTCCAACATCATAGCCATCACAGTCAATAGACATTATTCCTATATTTTTTTATGATTTATTAAGGACAAAGTGTATTTGACATCAGTTTTTGATATTGAAACTTTGAAGGCAAAGCTAAATAATGATTTAGTAACAGTGACTGATGAGATATTGGAGAAAACAGTGAGAAATAGTGTCAACTAGATATTCTCCAGATAACAAACAGAACAAATATTGACGTGTTCTAATTTAGAAAAAACTGCGAAAATTTAATTTATTATTATTATTATTATTATGATCATCATTATCATCATCATCATCATCATTATTATCAAACTTTTTGAGTTGAGGTAAAATGTGCAAATATACAAAAAGCTTTGTTTGTACCTAGCACAGTTTTCGTGTAATTAATATTTCAAATCAGGGAAAGACTATGTACACCCTGTATTTTTCTCATTTAATTTTGATCATTAAATAAAAAAATGAATAGGTTTATTGATTATTTCAATTTATTTTTGTCTCAAATTTTATAAAATATTGATTAAAATTTATAATTTCAGAAATCATCTCTTCCTTTATTGGAAACAGCTACTAACAATTTACCATGTACTATTAAAGATGTTCGATTTGTAGTTGACAATATGTTATGTGGATTGGGAAAATTTCTTCGTAAGTGTGGTAGTGACACTAAATGTTTAGAAAATTCAGATGATCATGAAGAAGCAGTAAAAGTAAGAATTTAATAATTTAAATTATATATAATTAATTTTTATAATATTTACTTAAAGTTCTGTTTTTCAGATTGCTTTGAAAGAAGATAGAATAATTCTAACCAGTGGTGCACCATATTTTCAAGTAAGTAATTTTATTAAAATTAAGTTATTTTCATTAAATGAAATTTTTGAACAAAAAAAAAAAAACTTTATTAAATTTCATATAAATCATATAAAGTTTTACAGTTCAGTATAGAATAGTACTAAATATGCAAAGAAATATTCTTATTATAAAAAGTTTAGTTTCTGCTTTATGTTTGTTTGTTCTTAGCTAAAAATATTGTTTTTTTAGTATTGCATATTTTCTTAAAACAATCATTTTTGCATATTAAACATATTTTTCAGCAACATTGTATATTAATATTCATAATGCATTTAGGATTCATACTGTTGTTTAAGCAGCATGAAATTTGAATTTTTTCTTTCAAAGTGAAAAGAAAAATTCAAATTTTGTGCTGTTTTTTTAAGAACATCTTTATCTTTCAATATGTTTTAGTTAACATAACCATTAAATTATGAAATTATATTCCTTATTTGAAACAGTTTACTTGAATAGAAGGCAAAAAAATAGCCTAGCACTAAAATGAATTAATGGTCTATTTTGCACCATCTGAAGTTAGTCTTACAAACAAAAGACATTATTTTATTTAATAGGAATCTTAATCAAAATGTAAGGAAACCTATAACAATCCTTACTTAATTTTTATACCATTCAAGCAATTGTAGTCTTTTATGGAGAACAATTTAGAATGGGTCTCCAAACTATTGCCCACGGACTACATCGGGCCCACGATATGATTTTATTGGCCTGCCAATTAGGCTATTTATCTCTATTTTGGGACAGTGTATCTTTGTGAACAAACTTTTTTCTTAATGAAATATATCAAGTCAAAATACAGGGCAAATTTATCTGATGAGCATTTGAAATTGCTACTTGTAATTAACATTTCAAAATTTGAACCTGAGTTTAATAAGATTTTAAAAACAAAAGCACAGTTACATCATTCACATTAATGATTTTATTATAATTTGTGATGGAAATATGAGAATTTGTAGATAGTGTTCATTGTCATTAATATACAATAATTTAATCTCACATATTCTGTAATCAGTTTTTATCTGTTTTCAGTAAAACTCATATAGATAGTTTTAGAGTTTTTTTTTTTTGTTACAACTGGCTGAACAATGCTAAAGTACCCAATGTGGCCCTCACGGCAAAAAGTTTGGAGAACCCTGATTTAGAATAAGAGTTTTTGTTTCATTTTAGTACAGAGCTAGATCTTCAGTGGAAAAGATGTCCAATAGCTAACCAGTTTGTGATAAGTTATCAATTGTATTAAATCAATTGAGAATTCCAAAACTGGCTCAGGTTCAATAAAGGATGAGAAGCCTTTTTTGTGATCAGTCTATCAGCAACCTCATTGCCATCAAAGAAGTATCTTGAGAAGTATAAGTATCTTAAGCGCTTCCTAAACAAATTGAACTAACTCCAGGAACAGAGTCCAAGATGATATTTCCAAATAAGCTTTGAAGTAATATAATAAGCATAGAGTGCTTTTAATGCAATTTATTTAACAATAAGCCAAATAAGTATTTGGCTTATTGTTTACTTTTATTTAATATCTAAAGTAAGAAGTATTTCAGGATAAATATGATATACTAACATATTCTCTATCAAGATTGATTCTGATAGATATATATATGCTATTTTTGTATATGTCTGAAAGACAGTAACAAACCGTCTAAAGATATAAAATATGCCATCTTTGTTTTCTTGCAGTATATCAGAAACTCTTCCTTACTCCAGAAAAGATTTTGAAATATTCTGTATACCAGTTTATTTTTGATATTGTATTCAAATCCACTTCTCCACCTCTCCATACTGAAGAAAAATTTTATCATGCTCATTATATGCACTCTTTCATCCCATATAAATTTCTTCAAAAAATTTTTTCAATATCATGAAAATTAAAGAAAATATTTTATATAGCAATAATTATTGCCCCAACTGGTATATATATGCAACAACTAAAATTGCAAACTCCAGGATTCATTTCAGGAAGTAGACTGAAACTGTAGATATAATCTCAAAATATATTTATATTAGCTTTAAACATAACATAATATAGGATTAAAAATATTAAGTGGTATATAATGATATATATCAATTATTTCAATCAAAGTGCAATAAGTTATAATAAAAAATAGCTTGATTTACTTTCAAATAATTGTAATAATTGAATTCATAATAAGCATTTATTTGGAATTCAAATTGTCATTTTGTTTATAAATTCTACTTTAATCTATATTGTTAATGGTCTTGGTACATTTGAATTAAAAAACTGATTGTAATTATTAAGATTTCAAATGAAATCTTAAAAATTCTTTTACAAATGCGATAATTCAAATTATCTATCTAAAATTAAATTTATTCTCTTTTTAGTTAAAATCTTACTTACCAGAGGGAAGATGCTTCAATGTACAATGCACACAAACTGCTAAGGAGCAAGCAATGACTATATTCAAGCATTTTAATATAGAAATTAATGAAGAAGATGTATTTTCTCGTTGTTCTGTAAGTTTTTGATATTACTAACTTCTTTAAAATATTATAATATAATGTAAGGAAAAATAAGTCAAAATTTAAAATATTTAAATTTTGACTTATTTAATTTAAAAAGTTATTATGAAAATTAAAATATAAACATAACATATATTATGACAGGAATGCTATTAACAAAAACATACATTAGTAGTATTATTTTGGCTTGTTTTAATTCTCTTCAGTTGTACATTATGAGGATTTGGTCCTCTAGGGTTTGGGACCCTTGCCCACACACCACCCGGTTGTCGATGTTCAATAGTAATACGGATATCAATCCTAACTTCCACATCTGACAGCTATTGTAATAATAACAATACCTTAGCAAAAACTAGTTAACTTTTATTAGCCTCCAAAAGATGATAGAAAAACTTATTAAATAAATACATATAAAATACACCAAACACAGTTGTGGACAATCTTCAACATGGATGATCACCAATACAGACAAGTTCACTATATGACACCAACTTCACCAGACAAAGTCCACAAACATGATGACAACTCAATGACCACCAGCTAGCTTTGTCGAACTGCGCTGCAACTGATACTTATGTTTGGCTAATATTTTTATATTAACAATAATTAGATGATATAGTTAAATAATTAATAATTCTTATATCTTCATTAACATTAGTAAACATAATAAACAATTAAACCAAAATTAATAACAGCAAAAAATGTTACATAGACGGTGTAATTTTCATCAATTATTTTCAAGATGGCAAACAACAGTCTCAGGTGGAACATCACACACCTCCTCACAAGATAATTTCCACACATAATAATAAATTTCTTAAAATCTTGATTCGCTATTAACAATTTGTTGTCTTTTTTTCTAATCCTCACAACATGCAATAAAAATTATAAATAGAATGTTAAGGTTACAATCCTATTAAAGAATAAAATAAAATTAACAAATCCATTTTATAAAATAACAATTAAAGCACAGAATGATTTCAATATTATTAAAAATATACAAGAAAAATACATAAAAGAAATTTTTGATTTATAATTATATCAGATATTAGGAACTACATCTTAAAAAATTGCACTAATCCAGTTTCACAACACTGGTGTTATGGGCTAACATCCAATTTCTCGTTGCAACATTACTTCAAAATGGAAAGGTAATAGTACATTTGAATAACAAAATTCCTAAACACAATGCAATTTTTGATAACACTGACCAATTGGTCAGTGTTACCAAAAACTCACATCAAGGGCATTCTTTTTGGCTAAAGATAGTTTTTGCTGATTATTGTCAGCAGTAGCTCTAAGTTTGGTTATATGCACACGCACACGCACACAGTCGATTCTGCTTAATTGGGAGAGTCACTTTTTTGGGTCAAATCTCAAAGAACAGAAACCAATTAATAAACTTATACATAATTTAAACGTTTAATTGGGGCAGTAGCAGAAAAGGAATTTAGCAATTTTTGACATATTTTAGGGATTTTTGTTAAAGTGCAAGGGTTGGCTGATAAGTCCCGGGCCTGACACACAGATGGCACCACTAATATAATTTTGTGCTGGCATTTTATAGTACTATCCTTAACTAGCTGATATATACAGTTTTAGGTTAGTAGCTTTGTAAGTATTTGTTTGACAGCATTTTGATCAAGACATTATTGAGATTTTCACGAAAATGGAATACAGATAGGCCTCGATTAGCGCAACTTCGAATAGCACGAATTCGATTAGCGTGACTTAAAAAATTGATACCGTTATTCGGTTAGCGCGAGAAAAGATTCGATTAGCGCGAGTTGTAAACAAAGATCAGTCTTACTAACAAAGCTCCTTTTACGATGTCAATTAACAAATTACCGTTAATTTTCGGTTAGTAAAACCGGACAAGGAGCAGTCCAAGAACGGTCACACGATTTTGAAGGGGTGAAACATCAGAAAGATGGGCTTTTTGCCGTTAACTGTTTAACATTACTGTACTATTATTTAGCTTTGCTATCGTATACATACAGTAGAGTACAGAATTTTCTCTTTTAAAAAGTATCGAAATGGATAAAAGGAAGAACACTTTTGATGATAAAACAGGAAACGAAAAAAAGAGAAGTGATTACGCTACAGCAAAAAATGGATGTGATTGAGCGACATAAAAGCATTCTTTGTTAAATTTTTTTAAATAAGGATATCTTTACAAATTTATTTGCCTATTATATTGCTGTACTACCGATATTATTTATTTTCTTTTGTTTATTATCTGATTTCTTTATTTAAAATAAAACTTTTAAAAAAAATTTGTTTTTATTATCTTTTGGTGTCGTATTCTGCTAATAAACAAATAGAAAACTTGTTAAAAATTTCTCATTGGTTCATTAACTTCGCTTATTAATGCTATCTGGAACTAATTTACTGATTCAATAAAGTTGCAATGCTTAATTGCAAATCGGCCTATTCACTCAATTCTCGACCCAGAATTGGCGGCCAGGCGGCGCTCAACTTCCGCTTTCGATTCGCTATTTTAGTTTTGATTTGGCGGTTGGTTTGATGATGATATGAGACGCAATTCCTGGTAAGTTATTAATTTAGATGATGAACAATGATGTAAAATATGAAAATAAATATTTACAATAAACTTAACACTAACTGTTTAAGAGTTATTCATTGTAAAGTTAGCTAATGGCCAGAATCTCACAAAGCAAGAACCAATTACCATATTTTCCATAGAGTTAATACTTCGATTAGCGCGAGAAATTCGTGGAACCAATTATTCGCGCTAATCGGGGCCTACCTGTATTTGGAAAAATGTGTGGTTATAAAATACTTTTATATAAAAAATTTAACGCTTTCTGAAATCAAAAAGGAAATGGATGACACACTAAAAGACTCTTCTCCATCATATACAATGGTGGAAAGGTGGGTTTCTGAATTTAAAATGGGTTGCATGAGTACAAAAGATGAGCCCTGCTCCGGATGCCCCATGGAGGTGACAACTCCTGAAATGATTGAAAAAATCCATAAAATCATGCTGGAAGACTGCAGATTAAAGCTGTCTGAGATAGCAGAGACTAAAAATATCAAAAGAACGTGTAAGTAATTTTTTAAATAATATTTTGGGTATGCATAAGTTCTGTCGAGATGGGTGCTGCGCTTGCTAACAGCCTGAGCAAAAGTTGTGGTGGAAAATCATTTCAAGTGAGAATTTGGTGCCCTACCAGCGAAATCTCAATGAATTTTGCATCGCTTTGTAACTATGGATGAGACTTGGGTTCATCATTATACTCTTGAAAGCAAAGAACAGTCAAAACAGTGGACAGCGGCTGGTGAACCAACTCCAAAGAAGGCAAAGTCAATTTTGTCAGTTAACAAGGTTATAGCGAATGTTTTCTGGAATGCAAAAAGAATTATTTTTGTTGATTACCTTGAAAAGGGTAAAAGTATCACTGGTGAGTACTATGCAAATTTATTGCAGCATTTGAACGATGAAATAAAAAAAAAAAACAACCACATCTAGCAAAAAAAAATCTCATTTCACCATGACAATACAGCAGCACATTTGTCAATTGTTGCAATAGATAAAATTAACAAATTAAAATTTGAATTGCTTCCCCATTCACCTTATTCACCAGATTTAGCACCCAGCGACTACTACCTGTTTCTTAATCTCAAAAAATGGCTTGGTGGACAACAATTTGAGACCAACGAGGCAAATAGCTGTTTTGAGGAGCTTGACGTTCCGCATTATAAAGATGGTATAACTAAATTGGAGCACCGATATGAAAATGTCTTTCTGGTGATTATGTTAAGAAATAAAACAAAAAAAAAATGTTGTTTTCATTGTCAGGCCTGGGACTTATCAGCTGACCCTTGTATGTTGACACTATGTACACTATTATTTGGCAACACTAGCGTGATGCAAATCAGTTATCTATTGTCATGTATCTGGAGTATGCATCTGCTTAAGGTCTACCATTACTATATACTGTACCTACCAATATTCAGTTACAGTATCAATTTTATTTAAAATTTTTAAATCTTTTCTAAGATGCCAAGAAATGATTTTACACTTTAAGTAAAGTTGCTTTACTGGATAAAATTAAAATCCAGCCATTTAATACAAGCCATCGTAGATTTGCTGATACAACTAGTGTACCAAATCTACCATAGTGTGTCTCCTACAACAAGAAAATCAACTGTGTGAGGAGTGGGCATTACAGAAAGAAATTCTAGGAACATCCAAAAGAAAGCGTGATGAAAAGGATCCAGAAGTTGAAGAAACACTAGATCTCTATAAATCAGGGCTGCTCAACCCGTCAATCTCGACAAGCTTTTTAGTTGATCGCAAGCCTCCGACCATCCTCCGATCAATTTGCTTGTTAAATTCAACTTTACAATACATAGTAAAGGTGGTCTGTGTTCTTGTTGTAACAAGAAAAGTGAGGTTAGCCATAAGTGTTTTCGTTCTTTGTGTCTTTTATCATTTATTAAGATATAGCAGATCAGAGCAATCGGTAGAATTTAATAATATATCAAAAACAATACATGAAGATTACTTCGATGAATAAGCAAAAGTTTGTTGAAGAAATGCTTATACAAGCTCAAATGTCTTTTCTTTCTTTATTACTCAGGTCCGAACAACAGTATATCACTGTTCTGCACTATAAAATGGTTAAATTTATTAAAAAATAAACTTCTACAATTATTTAATTTTTTTCTTTTAACCATAATTATGAGCATAGAAAAGAAAATTAAAACTTATCATTACCATGATGAATAGGAACATGATTTCTTTTTTTCATGGTTAATGTAAATGTTCTTGTCTAATATATAATTCAGTTGTTGCTATTCCAAAAAGGAGAAATATCGAAAGTCATTTTCAAACAATGCTTTCCAATTATGAAAATTAATATCCAAAAGATTCTAAAATACGCAGAGCAAAAATTATAATTTAAAATTGAACTTATATTCACAACAAAATATGTTCATAAAAATTTTAAGATTACCTCTTTCGTCATATAATCCAAATTTTGAATCAATTGTTCTTTTATCATATAATCCAAATTTTGAATCAATTGCAAAATCTACACAATGCCAAATATCACATTAAAATTTTTGTTTATGTACCATAGTTACTTTCATATTTCCATATTATGAAGAATTGTTTATTTTACTTAATAAATTTTAAATTACATATATGACATTGCTATTTTTGTACTTTTATTTTCTGGATATTGGTAGATCGCTGTATCGCTTCAGTGAAAAAAGTAGCTCACGGTCATAGAAAGGTTGGGCAGCCCTGCTATAGATGATATCTATAGTTTGCAGGTAAGGCATGAATATCAGAGGCCCAGTGTTGAAGTCAAAGTCAGAGGAGATCACTAAAAAGCTAATAATTAGGTACCTGTTTTAATAAAGCATTAAAATAGATACCTAATTATTGTTTTTTTTACCTACTTATTTATTTACCTACGTATTACATATTTTATTTTAGAATTTATTATTAGTTTGTTTTAATTGGGGAAGCCGCTTAATTGGACCAAAATGGATTAGTCCCAACATGTCCCAATTAAGCAGAATTGACTGTATGTATTTTTTGTGATTATATATACACAAAAAAATGAAAAATTAATTTTGAAGCATTGCTTTGGAGAGAGATTAGCATCTCCAAGGTTATGTTTAGATTCACATTCATGTTTAGTGTATTAATCAAAAGGATAGAAAAATTAAAATCCTTTCCAAACATGTTTAAAATATGTATATATATTATTTTTTGTGTGATTTTACAATGTGAGTTAATTGTTTACAATTAAGTGGATCAGATTATATAAAAAATAAATAAAATCACTAGTATATATAGAGAAATGGTTATTTTTCTTCTGGATCAGATATCTGCCTGAAGAAAGATCATCAAATTTAAATGAATTAAAAAATTAATTATTGGCTTAATTAATTAATTAATGGGATGGATCAGACCTCACACTACCACTTTTGCATATGGAAGCAGTATTGTATTCTGTGTTTTGTTCTGTATATTGTATTCTGTGTTTTATTAAACAAATAAATATATTTATAAATTATATATTTTTTGCATTTTATAATTGTATATTAAAAAATTAATATAGAAACATCCATTAAATCATTAAAAATTAAACAAATTATTTTTATAATTGGTAGTTATTTAAATATAATTTCACTTTTAGGTGTGCAATGGAGATGATTATTTGCATATTGATAATAATCAAATGAACGAAATATGGACAAGATATCATCAATTTGATAAAATTACTTCTGAAGGCAAATGTAATTTAAAGACTGATAATGAGAAAATCTTTGTAACTAGCATAAATAATAATTCTTCTTTAGTAACTATTAAAATACAAATTTCTGATCTTTCTATTCAAGCATTGGAAAGAATAGAAAATTTTCTTCTGTGCACAAATTGTGGTAAAATTTATTGGCAAGGTTCTCATTTTGAACGAATGAAAAAGGCAGTAGCAAATATATTTACAAAATCTGATAAGACTGTTTATACAATGCATAATATTTGTTAAATAAATATTAATTACAAAAAATTGATTTATAGAATATTTAACTGCTTGTATTATACTGAAATTTACAAAATACTATCCAAGTAAAATGAAGTGTATTTTAATATTAATCTTTTGGTTTTTATTTTTAAAAAATACAAAGCATTTGACAAAATAAATAAATTTAACATTGTAGGAACAAAACAATTCTATTCAATAAATAATTCAATTTAAATACATAAATAAAAAAAATGTGTTAAAAAAGTTCTAGATGTGATCATTCAACGTTTGAGCACAGTAACTAAATTGAACTTTATTCTCACAGATGGCAATACCATCTGTGAGTCCAAAATGATAAAATTAAATGAAAATTTTAAAACCATAAATTATCCACTGTAATTTTAAAGCATGAATTAGATATTTAAATCTTTAGTATTAATATACTAAGAATAATTTTTTATATATGTATTATATTTATTTTATTGTAGATAAGTAAAATAAAGAGTATTTGATGTCCTTTGTCTAATTAAATAAGGACAAGGACTTTGAACTGCAAATAAAAGTGCTGTTTTTTTTAAATAAAAAATATAGGATTGCCAACAATCCTTTGTTTTTTTCAATTCCTCATAAAGATGTTTTTAATATTATGATGATACAAAATCAATAATAATTAGTTTATTCCATTAATATATAAAAATGTAATTAAAATTTATATCTATTTAAAATTTACTTCTTTCATCATTTATTCCATTTCTATCATTGAAAAATGCTCAAAGTAAAGACAGATGTACAATAAACTTTTTCCATTCCAGCTTAACTAGGATTGATATAAGACTGAATCTTCAGATATGTTGACTGACAGAAGGATGAATTAATTTTTTTTAATAAAATTTAGTTGTTCAAATTATAATAAATTTTAATTATTAATAAGTATTTCTAATATGTGTAGTTAGATATTGAAAATATATATTTAATTTACACTACAAAATAATATGATAAAGAAATATTACTTATATCAAAAATCTTGAATCTCATAATTTTAAAAGAAATTATATTTTATGCTGATTCCAACTTCTGCCAATCCAAACTAAATTTTATGAAAGTTTTAAATTTATTGTTATATTTTTATATTAACTTTTATAATAATAGCAGGGGTGGCCAACAGGTCGATCGCGAGACGATTTGTAGTCGATCTTCGTAAGTTATAGATGTTTTTATTAGAAAATTACAAATAAGAATAAAAGCGCATCATTTAATGCAGGAATTAATTTTTAAATTGAAAAAAATTTAAAGATCTCATGTAAGCATTGAGGCAATTCCTCATTCACCCACGTAAGAAATTCTAAGGTTTTCTTTACCTCTCCCCGCCAAAAAATGTTGACTGTAATACTTGAATCCCTTCTTTAAAATAAATTTACAGATATTGACTTATATATAGATCACATACATTTTTTGGCTTTAAATTAGAGATTTTATTTAATATTTGAATAGTTATGATAATCGCATTAATACTGTAGTTTCATCACTCATCAACTATTGTTTTGTTTTATACAATTTGCATTATATTTATCACAACATATTTTAATTCTCAATATTATCATATTGCTGAAAATATTGAGAGTTAAAATATATTAAATTTTTAAGTTGATAAATAATTGCTATTGTCTTTGTAAAGGATAAATACCTTTCGTATTTGCCAGTTAGAACAGAATTCACTAATAATTAATTAATTTTTTTAACACTTCAAAAAGAAAATTTTTAGACTAGGGGTTTCCAAACTTTATGGAGTCGCGACTATTTACAGAAATCCTTTATGTTCGTCGATAGAAAACACTTAATGAAGCTCTAAATAGAGGTCTAATTTAATATATATATATATCATTTAAAATTAATTATTGATGTTAATAATTCAGACCAGGAAATCCCAGAATAAATCCCCAGCCAAAATCAACCGGGATCCCGGGTCCGGGATTCCAGAATTCTGGAAAACAATCCCTATTGCACGCCCCCTTGCAACAGATTCGCGCCACCACACTTTGGAAAACAGTGTACAATATTGTAATTTAATTGAGGCATAATTACACTTTTTTGTATAAACTGGATATTCTCATGTATGTTTAATTATCCGAACTATTTAATTAACCAAACCAATTTAGCATTAATTAGTTCAGATAAGCGATACACTACTACATTATTAATTGAAAACTTTTGATTATATACCTGATCGAGAAAACAAGTTTCCGTTGTTGCAAATTCTTTTGGATAAGTTGCCCATATTAAAGCTGTAGCTGTTTCATTTGAAGGATCTACCATTCTAGTTCCCTTGTCGAAACTGTTAATAGCATCTAGAGAAATTGAGTTTGAATTAATATAAAAATTAACTTGCATACATCTACATATTTAAATTTATTTTTAAAAATATCTGATTAGAGTAATGTTAATTAGAAACTTAATATAATATTACCAAGATACGTCACAAAAAGAACAGCTGATGCAATAAATGCACCTAAATGTTGGGCAAGTAAAAATACAGGAACTTTGATCCATGGTAGTTTGCCAAGTGTAGCAAATGCCACAGTGACAGCAGGATTGATGTGTCCACCTGAAATAAAATTCTTATTATAAATTTATGATCTTTGTTGGAAACTCCATTTTTAAGTTTTTCATTTTACCTGTAATTCCTCCTGCAGTTACTACACCTAATATAACAGCAACGCCCCAAGCCCAGACTATAGCAAAAACGTCACTTATTTTTCCTTCTAGTACTTGTACTGCAAAAGCAGCATCGCCATATAACTAAAAATAAATATCAAATATTTATTATGTAGATCTAAATACATAAAATTTTATAAATGATTAAAAAAGATAAACGAAAAGTACTACTATTCAAAATAATTTTTGCTGCTTTTATCTAATAACAAATCGAAAATTAAGCAATCTTCAGTTGCGTAGAATCTCTAATTTTTTTTTATATTTTTTCATGTTTATTTAACTGAAGAGGACTTTATATAGAGCCAAGTTTTTATTTTTAATTGTTGTTGCTTTGTGAGATTGTTTCTCACTATTTTATACTGTTTCATCTCTAACCAATCAGTTTAATACTGTACTTCCTTCATAATCATCAAAATATTCAAAAGTTAGTGAATCTTTCTTTTCTCTCTCCTATTCAAAAACGATTTACTTTGAGAAATTTAAATTAATATTGCTGCAATATTGTGCATTACTCGTGCTAAAATTGATGGTGTTGCAAACATTCATTGAATTGCTACGAAGCAATGACTCTTTCATCAGAAAATTAATACATACATTGACTTATTTCAAATTTATTAAAATTTCCTAATATGAAAATTACCGATTCACGACTGGTAGAAAATATTTCTGAACAACATTTGTTAAAGTATAAACTCGCAAAATTATTTACTAACAGAATTTTAAATGTTTTAGTTTTGAATCGCTTTTCACTAGGAACTATAAATGGGAGGAAATTCCAGGACCGATCTCGATCTGATCACACTAGTAATCAGCGAAGTGAACGATGAGATTCAAGGAGTCGAGACCAGATCCCCTTCTGAAAAATAGAGAGATTCCGGAATTCAACCCAGACTTCCAGGTGAAGTGTAGCACATTTCCATGTAACTATCTAGCTCAGGGTTTCCCAACGAGGTCGATGAAATTTTTAAGGGGGTCAATGTTGATCAAGGGGTCTATTGGGGGTCGATAGCCCAATATGCACCGGCGATTGATCGGCATAATCAAGATCCCATTGATTACAAAAAATTTATTAATAAAATTGGTAAGTAATTGTTTATTGATATAAAGCTATATCATGTAGTAAGGAAGAAATCATATGAAATATAAGGGAAAAAATACACTAAAATTATTTAATATATTTTAAAAACCAATAATATGCCAATAATATATTTTTAAAATATATTAATTTTTAATTTGCGATTGTCCGTTATTGAAAAGGATTGCATTTCCTCAGAAGATATACAAGCCACTTGCAAAATTTAAAAGAAAATTTTAATGTTCGCTTCCAAGACGTTATATACAAGCCACTTGCAAAATTTAAAAGATTTTAATGGTCGCTTTCAAGGCATTGAAAATTCGAATGTGCCAGCATGGATCATAGAACCGCTGCACTGTGATATCTGATTTTGATATGATACAAGAGGAGTTGATTGCATTGAAGGAGGGTATTCACCATAAGTCTTATTTGAAACACATGGGTATGCTAAGTTTTGGAATTTAAAAAAGTCATCCGAGAGAAATATCCACAAATAAAAGTTGTTACCGAACCAGCATTATTGACTTTTCCCTCTTCTTACCTAATGGAAGCAGGCATTAGTCAAGTCAATAATTTACTACGGAAAACAAGAAACGGGTTGGATATTTTTGAACGAGGTGATTTAAGAATTAAGTTAAGCAATTTTATGCCAAATATTAAAAATAATTGCATCAATACATCAAGCGCAGCCATCACATTAATTAATATCGAATTTTTGTGCAATTAGAATCTGTGATTTTGTTTCTGAAAACTTGTTTATATTTGTAAAATTAAAAATGATAATAGTACAAAATATAATAAAACTTAAATCTAATAAACAATTTTTTCAAAATTTTTATTCATATTCTTAGTCTAAGTTATTTATGTGCAATTATTTGTATTATGATTATGTTATATGCTGTATATTATAGAGAATCATATTAATATCGAACTTTTGTACTATTAGAATCTGTGATTTTGTTTCTGAAAACTTGTTTATATTTGTAAAATTAAAAATGATAATTTAATCAATCATATTCTTAGTCTAATTGTTATCTTTAAGTTTATATACAATTATTTGTGTTATGATTATGTTGTATGCTGTATTTTATAGAGAAAAATGTAAGGAGGTCGATGAAGAAAATGATAATTTAATCAATCATATTCTTTGTCTAATTGTTATCTTTAAGTTATTTATATACAATTATTTGTATTATGATTATGTTGTATGAGTTGGGAATACCTGTTTTAGACTAATAATAGCCAAAGTACAGTATGCCAACATTTCGCTAAATTATATAAATTTATTTTTTTACTTATATATATTTTTAAATAAACCTATTAGTTATAGATAAATATTAAAAATTTTAACTAAAAAATAGCATTGTATAAGCATGTTTTTATTTCTTACAAACATAGAATTGAGTCCAACAAATTTGCAGCTGGATACTCTATGTTGATTAGAATTAAAATAAACTGACAATTCTCAGTAAATTATTATTTAGAATGTAACATTCAATTATATATATTTTAAATTTAGATGAAATAAATATATTTCTATATTATGAACATATCATTCTTTTTATAATGTATTTTTAAAAAATTTCTGTAGTATACAGTTACTTCAAAATTAAATATTTTGGCTAACTTGTGTAAAATATTATATGCAAAATTTAAATATTGTGATGTGATGAATTTTTACCATATCCATATATATCCCATTTATTAAATTTGTTTGATACCCAAGCAAAAAAATTTGATCACACTGGTTTTGGAAAATACATTATTTAAATTTGTAATAATTAACCAGTGTCATATAAATCATTCTCAGCAATCTAAATTAATTTTTATTTTTTGTAAACAAATAATTATTTAGTCTAAAAATTAAATTTAATTATAAATTGAATTTGATTAATTGTTTTCATTTTTTCACGATTCCGATTGTGTTAAATAAATCTTATGTTGTTTAATCAAATTCCAACCAAATTTTATCATAAAATATAAATATAAACTTTTAAATAAAAGTTGAAATTTCAAAAAAATTAAGAAATGTTTTCACAAAATCAATTCTTAAGTAATTTTTTAAAAATTTTAACGTGGTGAAGAAAAACTCTGTTCCAAACAAATTAGTAAAATTCATAGCTCTGCGATAATCAGAACAGAAATAAATTATTTTTTCATTTTTAATCCTGAATCCTCAACAATTTAAGAACGGTGGCTATTAAAAACTTCCGAATAAAATATTTTGAACTAATTATTAATTTTTATGATATTTAGCAGTATGATCATTAAACCATTCAAGTTTACCTCGATGATCAGTGCCGGATTAAACATCTAGCGGGCTCTAGATAAAATTTAAATTAGGGCTCTATTTATATAAGTTGCTTCTAAAGAAATCTTAAATAATGTCACTTAAAATTTTTATTAATAATAAAAAATATAAGCATTAACACAATAATAATTGTATAATAAAAGAATTTCTGGTATAACGAAAAAATATATAAAATATATATATATAATTATAGTCATTAATCTGTCTTTAAAATAATTAAAGACATTAATTTTTCGTTTTCGGATTTTCGTTTCAGAAAATTGATCAATAATATCTTCGTAATCTTGCCGTTCGAGAATATCTTTTTCTATAACAAATATTGTTAAAGACATTGGACTTTCCTGTCCTATTGAATTTCTTAAATAATTTTTAATTCGTGTTAAAACAGAGAAAGATCTCTCTCCCGTTGCATTACTTATAGTCATAGTTAAGTAAATTCTTAACAATATTTCAATATTAAGAAAAGAAGATGCAAAATGTTATTTTTTATGAACTGGTACATATCGTTCGGGCTTCGCGAATTTTGTTTTCTCGCCATTAAAATAAATTGTGTCAGCTCGTCAGCTCATCGTCTAGTTCTTTAATATCAATTTCATTGAAATCATTAAAAAGTATGTCATTAGAAATAATAATAACATAAATAGTTTATATTATCAAAGATTTATTTTTAAAATATTTTTTGTTTTTTTAAATTTTTTATTATTTATTTTTTTCTGTACTGAAGCCGGGCACCTCCGAATTACGGGCCCTAGAGATTTACCTTATTTGTCTATGGATTAAATCCGGCACTGTCGATGATACATCAATTATCCCTTCGTCTTCAACCATTTAAAAATAATGGACATTCAAATTTTGGTAATTCTAATAACTGTGAATTACGTGAGATTGTTTTATATTAATATCCACATTAGACCTTAATATGGCATATATATTTTTTATATCACGATATCGGGAAAATTCCTGATTTTTATTTCAAAATATCCAAACTGGCTTCTATAGTTGTGCAATATTCCATTGAAAGTGAGATACAATATTTATTTTACATTACATAAAAAGAAATATCATTAAACTGTTTATACTTACATAAGAATTTTAAGAATTGTTTTTTTGTAACAATTAAATTATAATCTAAACTATGAAAGTAATTGTTATAGAATTAGTAAACATTGTATGTAACTCTCTTAAATGACAATTTTCTTAAGATCATGAATTTTCCAAATATTTTGATATTATTTATATTTTATTACATAATATTTTTAAATGAATCCGACGAATACCATTTTAGAAAATCAGAAAGCCGTTCTTTAGATTCATTGGACGATGAGTACAGTTTAGATAGAATTGCAAAATTAAAACAGGTCAGTGAAGTACCTTTTCCATTTTCTATGAAAAAAAATCAATTCTTCAATTCTAACTTAAGAAAATCAGAGAGCAAGAAGAAAAATCGAAACATAAAAAATAACATGAAGAAAACATTATTATGGTTAAATGAAAAGCAGAAGTACCATAATTATGATTGGAGAAATACTAAAGATAATTCATTGTCTAATTCAGATCAATTAGATTTGAAAAATATAAAACGAGAAAATCGTAAATATTCTCGGAAAAATTGGGAAATAAAGAGAAATAAAGAAGATATTCATCGTTTAAATTCTTACAAAGAAACCATAAGAAAAGAAAGGAATAATAATTATAACTCATACATCCGAAGTAAATTACGAATCAAAAAAGATAATTATTCTAGGAGCATTTATCAAACCATTTTACACTATACTTGGATAACGGCATCGGTATTCTTTGGAATATCTCTATTGCTACTTTTATTAACTATTATTGTTTATCTCTGCACTGAATACCAGAGAAAGCCACTCAAACCAACAGCAATATTTTATGATAGTGAACCAGAAAAACCAAAAATGATTCCAAACATTATACCATTAGAAGAAAATGTGTTATATGAAAAACCAAGTGCACCTTCATACAATAAACTATATCCTAATATCGAAGATATTTCTGAAAGTATTGATAAAAAAACGCCCCCTCATATTAAGACACCAACAGATAGATCTCGCCAGAGCAGTGTGTCTAAAAGTAGAGCTTCTGAAGACATTTCTGCTATGGAAGCTTCAGAAGATATTTCTGTTATGGAAGCTTCTGAAAACATTTCTGCTATAGAAACTTTTGAAAATATTTCTGCTATGGAATCATCTGAAGATACTTCTCCTAGGAGGATTTCTGAAGACATTCCCCTTATTGATGATAATGCTAGAACACCAATACATAAGTCTAGTCAAAGAACAATGCTTAAGAGCGAAGCTTCTGAGAGATCTATCAGTAGTGCAGTGGAAGAATTTCCAGAAAAAACCGAAGATGAACCGATCAAAGTCGCAATTGAAGTTAATTATATAAACGGATCCACCCCAGACACAAATTCAATCCATTCATCTTATGATCGTGAAAATAAGGAATTTATCGAACAATTTTTGAAATCGGAAGGACGCAGTTGTGACGTCGATGACGATGTAAGAAACCGTTTTTCTGGACATCTAACATCAACTGCTAAACATCATAAAAGATACAGAAAAGAAATTTATAAATCTACTAGAACTGAAGTAATGTATTCTGTTTTCGAAACGAATCCAATGATTTCTTTCGAAGCATTACAGTCCAGAAATATTCATTATAATTGTTCGAAATTATCTCTAAATTCCAAGCGGAACACAGAAAAAGACCTCATTAAAATGACCAAAATAGGATCCTTAATATCTGAAAAGCGAGAGGCAGGTTGGGGAGATATGCCTCCAAAAGATGATTCGAAAAATAAATTCAATGATTACAAACAAGATATAAGAAATTTTTCAATTGAAAATATTTCTCTTAAGAATGAAAATTCATATCTAAGTGAAACAAATTGGGAAAAAGAGCGAGATACGAATAGAACCGAACTGTGCAATATTTTACACAGAATCAGCAAGAAGTTACCTAGAGAAGAAACTACAGATTCTGAAAATTCGACTAGCAATAATTCATCCCAAAATGTTTCCATATTTCAGGATGACGACGATATGAAAAATTTCTGAGGAAAAAACTTAACAACATATTGCATAAAGTGCAAAAAAAACCAAAAGAAACAATTGTATGTTAATAAAAAAAATTTCTTGTAGCTTTTCACGAAGCAAACTAGTGAAGAGTCACTATCAAAGTTCAACAACAATAAAAGCCAATTTCTTGCCGAACTCTTTTTGGAATTCTATTTTGCTTCTCATAATTACAAAAATTAAATATACAGTATAGATCAGGGGTGGGCAAAAGGCGGCCCGCGAAGGCATCTTATACGGCCCGCCGCATGAACATCACATTAGGCCAGATACTCAGGAGTGTACTGTACTTAAACTAGGAGTGTCCAACCTTTTGGCTTCCTTGGGTCACATTTGAAGGAAAAACATTGTCTTGGGCCTCACATGAAATATAATATTCCAACGATAGCTGGTAGGCAGCTGAATGGCCACATAATAACATGTTAACATGCCATGCAGGAGAACCCTGGAAAACATCTCCTGAAAAGTTTTTTTGGAATTCCAGGCCTGGCCTGACAATCCTCATCATTCACCATCCAGTCCTCCTCCACGGGCATAAGTGCAGCTCGTGGTTGGAATTGGCCCCGCCTTTTATTAGTCTCACTGATTAGAAAGGGGGCATAAACAAAAATACAAAAATAGTTTGTAAGCAAAAAAGTTAGTGATTCACTAACTTTTTTGCTTAACAACTATTTTTGTACAATATATGATATCCACTATGACAAATAAGCAAAAATGTCGTAGCATAATAATAATTGACTTCTTTTTGTTCAAACATTTTTTTAATCGTTGAGCCAATCAAGAAGTTTTAATCACTGGAATGAGAAATATTTTAGGAAATGAAATAGGAAATGTAGATAGGTATTCCAATAATAAAAACTTCATTAGCTTCATTAAGTACATAAAAATCTCAATGTTTTAATGAAGTTTATGATTTTATGTTGGACCACATTCAGTAAGGCAGTGGGCTGCGGGTTGGACAGCCCTGACTTAAACTGAAGCATTTCATCAAAAAATAATTGGCATATGAATATATTTGTATGAGGCATTTTGACAATTAGTATTTTACAAGTTATATTAGAGTATAAATTATCAAAATTTGCAATACTGTCTCTATATCCAAATATATATTCTGAAAAAAATATTAGATATGAATATGTGGCAATGAAAGAAAATGCGGGATTATGAAAACTGTTATATATATTTTCAGAATTTCAATAATAAGTCTTATAATATGTGAAATTCTATATAATCTACTTCAGTTAATAATTTATATTAATAATTGAAAGTTTATTTTGATAATGTAAAATAACAATATTAAGCATTAAGCATTTTTGTTAGTGTTTTTTTTATGTTTAAATATAAATTTTTATTTAATTTTTCATTGTATTGATGATTATTAATATTTTTAATATTCATTACAATCATTATAATTAATTTAAGATTAACAATTTACTCTTAAATTGTTACTCTTTAATGCACATCTTTTGTTTGTTTTAATATAAGTCTATTTAAATCCAAACAACTTGCCAAATTTAACCCTTGAGATACACAACAGAATTTTAAACCGAAATAAATTTAGATAAACTATAGAAATTACTAAGCCAATGAGTGGCGCCATCTATTAATTATAAATTAAACAGGAATTTTGACTAATTTACCTGAAGAAGAAAAAATCTGCCTCAGCCCGGGATCGAACCGGGGACCTTTGGGCTAACGTCCCAACGTCATACCGCTAGACCACCGAGGCCAACAAGCAGATTGATTCTTCAGGCAGTTATATTAATTTGGAACCGACATCGGACTTCACCGATAGATCTATTCCTGACCGAGGCAGATTTTTTCTTCTTCAGGTAAATTAGTCAAAATTCCTGTTTAATTTATAATTAATAGATGGCGCCACTCGTTGGCTTAGTAATTTCTATAGTTTATCTAAATTTATTTCGGTTTAAAATTCTGTTGTGTATCTCAAGGGTTAAATTTGGCAAGTTGTTTGGATTTATTTGGATTATAATTTCCTTGAAGTTTGTATTGTATATAAGTTTATTTAAAACTCATTTTAAAACTTAAAGATGTGTATATAGTTTAATAAATGATATAATTACTCTAATAACTAATAAAAACTTTTAAATATACTTCATATAAAAAAAAAAATAAGCTTATCTGTGACATTTCACTGTCATCATAATCATGTGATTAAAATTCAAAGCAATTATACAAAATTTTATATTTGTATACATGTGACTTTTGAAATTAAAACAAAGAAAATTGCAGTTATCAAATATAAACAAATATGACTTTTAAAAATGCAAAAAGTGTTCTACTTAGATATATAAAAATTTTTATGAATTGATAAAACATTTCAATTCAAAGTCATAGAAATTGATAGCAAATAAATGACTATGTAAATGATGCTCTAATCAATATTTTAAATTAAAAATTTTATAATCAGTAGTTTAAGCAAACAAGACATATCCAGAGCATTTCATAATAATCTAATGAAATAAAAATTGTTAAACAAATTTTAATTTCATAAATTTTAATATTTAATTTTTAAGAGAAGAGTGTTTATTTTATCCTAAATAAACAATTTATACTATAATCAGCAGTAAAAATTTTAAGTAATGGTTATTTAAAATTGACAGTACAGTTGAGCATCATTAATTTGGCTACCTAAAATCTAGAAAATTGAGTTATTTGATACATTTTATAAAAGAAGTAAAAAAATAAAATCTCATATTATTATTAAAATTGATTGTTAATCACTTTGTTAATATTATCGAAAGTAAAATATTGAACACTTATCCAAATGTGAATTATTAACAACCATCAATACTATATGAATACTATCAAATAATAATAATTTTAAAAAATTCATCACAGAAAAATTTAAAAACTTTTATATATAAAAATTAAAAATGTTCATATATAAAAATTCATTATAATTATTATTAATTTTTTATCAAAAGTAGTAATAAAATTTCCATTGTTATGAAAATCTTTTCCACTATTATGCCTAATACTAAGACTGCATCCTGAGCTGAATAATTTTTAATGGAAATTGTCAATTATACAATTTTTTATGGCATAGATTTATTCTATATATCATATTTCAAATTAACTAGCCATACATATGCAAATAATCTGCACATTAAATGCAATTTTTACTATCTATTCCATTTATGTAATACTATCAGAATTTAAAGCAAAAGTTTTTAGACTGTTTCATCAAGCAAAGTGATTGACATTATAAAAATGCGTACAAGATATAGTATCCATTTTTGATCAAAATATCAATAATATAAATTTTAAAACAAATAGTGAAAGTATTACAGTAGTGGAAAAAATTATTGCATCACTGTTCCATAAGTAGCATATTCAGCACTCCAGCCATCATATGTGAAAATATTATTGTACTGGCAATGTTCAATAATAAAAAGCAGTGCAAAGAACAAAAATATTTAATCTCTCACTTAATAACATAATTGGATATGCATTACTGAATTACAATTATGAGTCAAATGGGCTGTTACTCCAAACAGTATTATAACAATTTGAAAAGTATATCCAAATAAGCTAATTAGATGTTAAACCATCTAATTAGCTTATTAAAAAACAGATATGTCCCTAGTATTTGCTTAGTTTATAGTTCTGATACAATAATTTGCATTAATTTCTAAATTCTGACAAACTTATAGTATGATACAATAATTTTTTCCACTACTGTACAGCAATACCTCGCATAGTCTTGTTAATTGGTTCCTCTTTCTTGCAAGACTAATTGAAATCGGACTATTCGAGGTTTCCTAACCTATAGGAAAGATTATAATTGGTTCCAAGAAATTTTCGATTTGCTCATATGTTTTTTTTAAATCATAAATTATTACATTAATAATTATTT
The DNA here is from genome assembly GCA_000484575.1 of Olivierus martensii. Lineage (NCBI taxonomy): Eukaryota > Metazoa > Arthropoda > Arachnida > Scorpiones > Buthidae > Olivierus > Olivierus martensii. The sequence continues at coordinate 26,270 of AYEL01063829.1, forward strand.
CATACGCATTAAACATTAAAATCTTTTATAAAGATTTATAATACACAGAAGGGGACAGAAAGTGGGTCCGAGCCCATAAAGACAAATAGCTAAAGAGGGCTTACCCAACAGGTATCTCTTTCTCCAAGTTGGCTGCTTGGCACCATTCCAAACGCAGAGCGGTGCTCTGCGTAAAGATGGATTCCCACTTGAATTAGGCCACCGCAGATTGATGATACTAGGCATACCGCCGCAAACGCCAGTATGCCCAGTATTCATTCCCATTTAATAATTCAATTAAGCATTTGCAGTAAACAACTGAAGACATTGCATTTGAGAGGCAGGCACTATAACAAACATTGTTCAGATAAATTTGACAACACTGGAGCAGCCCCCTGCTTGTCTCAGCTCGTCATAGTGGCTGTTCGAGTCATATAGGTAGTAAGTAGCAAGCACACTTATATTTCGTATTTATTCTAAAAAATAAAGTAAATAATAAAAAAAAAATTTTAAACAATTACAATCTGGACTATAGTGAAACCTGGACTATGCAAGGTATTGCTGTATAAACTTATCATCCAACATGCAAAACTGCCATAGTTATGGTATTTTTTCTTTTTTAAAAAAACCATTTCAGATAGGCTAAATACACACACAATACATTAGCCTATACTTTCTTCTCATTCACAAACTTTTATTTCTTTCACTTATCTATTCACATTCCATATATCCAATTTACATTCCTTTCTATAATCCTTATCCATTCTATTCTAATTATTGTATAAGTTTGACAGTTTTGTTGTTATTACTTTAAGCATTGAATTTTGTGATCAAAATTCATCATGCTGGTGATCAGTCAACAATGATGGTCTGCTGAGGGGCTGCTCTTGAGGTTTCCTCATTCCACTTCATCTGGTCCCAAAATATAACTGGGTTGTTGATCCAAATTTATCAAAATGATTAGAAATTAAATCCTTAATTTCTGGCCATTTTCTCAAATTTGAACTATCAACATCCCAGAAAGATGTTGGAGAGTACAATTTCCCTTGCCATGGAAGGCATGGACTCTACAAAAGAAGACATAAATATACAAGATTCTTAAAGCACAAATTTACAAAAATGTCTATATGTAAAAACAATAAAAAGTTATTATATATAATTATGCCTAAGCCAAAAATCTTTTATAGAAAATTTGAAAAAGGGGATCAGCTTATACAAAAGGTAGTCAAAAATCAGAAAATTTTCGCATGATGGTAAGATTTGACAGTTCAGTTGTGGCAATCTGCTGTTTTTATTCCTAACAAAGATCATTATTTTATTGATTCTTTCATTTTTTTTTACTTTGTTATATGTGTATATGTATTATTGTACTTAAATTAATATTTTGTAGATATTTAAAAATTGGATATGGCACAAATACAATTGAAAATATATAAAGCATTTGCATTAAATCTTTGCACTAGTAGCACATTCTATGATAGCAGCAGGAATTGCTATATTTATTTCTAAACATCCCTATTTTTTCTCAATTATATTATTAAAAATATGCAGTGTTATGTAAATGTTCATATTTAAATAAATTCAAAAATATTATGTTTACTGGGGATTTCACAAATAAGATCAGAAGTATATAAATTTGTCTTTTTTTTAACAAGTAAACATGACAGCCATTATTGTACTTATCAATTAATATTAAATGGAAATGCAATGATTCCCAATATTTCTGATTGACAATTTGAGCATTTTCTGATCATTTAGAAAATACAAAATACAACATTGCATCTGACTTTGGACATCAGATTTGCATTTATGATGATTAATACACTCTGTCTGTTATAGTAAAATTTCTACTCTGTGTTTTGACTGACCTTTTTTTATTTAAACTTTGTTAAATATTTTTGTTGAAAATATAATTTATAATAATTTTTGTAAAAAATTTATTTTCATACTTCTTTGATATTTTCTGCTGAATAAACACTCAAATAAGTTGAGAACAGTTTGTATTATTATTTTGTTAACTGTTTTTTGATTGTTTTTTTTCTTTGCATTTATTTGGTATTAAAAAACAATGATCAATGGATACATATTTTTGTTTTGTTTCATTTTGCTGATCAATGTTTAAGGCATAAATTTGTGTATAGACTTTTGTTATATTTTATTTGAAAATAAGTACTATACTGTTTCAATTTCATATTCAATGAAACAGCTATTGTATTTATCTTTAAGATATAATGGTTATTTATTATTAATGCACATTTAGCAAATGTCTTCCTCTCTGTCTCTTACTGATTGTAGTTTGTTTATAAATCTTTATTTTTTATATCAAACCATTATTTTAATCAATATGAATTCCAACTAAATAATAAATTTTTATTGGAATTAAAAGATATTGAATTCTATAGTTTTATCCTTTTATATAATAAATTTATTTATTTATGCAATTTTATTCATTTGTATAAAGAACAAAATAAAAATTCCCAAATGTTATCTATTGGAAATAACATTAATAAATTTGACAATATTTCAGTTAGAAAATAAAAAGCACTGAATTTAATCTTTCCACATAATGAACTAGAGAAAAATTGGCCCCTTAAATTTCATTCATTATATTATTTGTTTTACTATTTATGAACTTGAAAATAAGGAATTTTTATTTTAATTGACAATTTTCTTTCAAGATGACAATTGTCTTAGGTTTTTCTGTTAAAATAAATCTACTAATAAATATTAACTCAATGAAAAAATGTTATTGTAGTTTTCCATAGAATATATTTGAATTTATTTATAATTTACCTATGATAGAAATTTCATTGAATAGAAGAAAATATTTTCATTTAGGATAATATTGAAGATGAAACTGAAATTAGAAATTTTTCTTTAAAAGAATATGAAACAAGGTTAAGTAATTGCAGTTTTAAAGAATGTGAATATATTCCACCTGAATTCAAAGAAAAGACTGGAACTACTACTATCAAAGAAGGGAAAGCAAAATTAAATAGATGTTCCTACAATAAATATGAAATGGATTATGATTCTCTAGAATCTGATGATGAAGATAAGTTTGAAATGGTTTTTAATTTTTAAATATAACATGTAAGATTATTGATAAATTATTTACTGATGTAAAAATAAATATATATGGTTTTATTTCTGATATCTGTATGAAATCCATAAGAATAAATATTTTTAATTTTATCATATTGGTTTAATAAGTAGATTATAACTATTATGTACTTAATTTTATAAACAGTACAAAATGCATAACAATAAATATTTTGATAAAAATTCACATATTGGCATACAGGCTTTATGCCAATGTGTGAATCTGGTTTACAGGCGTCATGAATTATCTTAGAACAGGGGTGAGCAACCTTTTTAATCAACGGACCAATTTAAATTTTAAAATTTTTTTAACACTTGAATGTCCTGCCTCTTAATAATCATAAATTGAAAAATTACGCAAAAAAATGAAAAGTTTTAATTTTTTTTTGCGTAATTAAAGGCCATGTTTCTGTTGATGCAATAATAGTTTTGGTTGTTTGGGAGGAGGTTCATGTGGTGCCAACTATCGACGATGGTGACCATGGAATATCGTAAACAACCCACTTTTCATCGCAGATCAGCACTCTGACCAGAAACGAATTCTATTGATGAGGCAGCAACGAAACACAGACATTTGCTCTTGTAGCTTTTTAAGGCATAATCAACTCGTGGGATCATCCCACTTTATATTGTTTCCAAAACTGATGGAGTATCATCCCACTTTAAAATAATATTTCCAATATAAAGTGGGATGGAGTATCATCCCACTTTATATTGTTTCCCAAACTGATGGAGGTGTGGTCGAATGGTGTTTTGTTCTGCAGTTGAATGCTTCTCCCAATGTTTCATGTTTGGCCACTATCAGCCTCAATAGCAGTTTTGAATGCCTCTGTCTACTGCTTATGGACGTCTTGTAAATGCTGTGTCCTGGAAAGTTTCATCACTGTCCTTAAACCACCGTTATACTGGCCGGCATTTACCACATCTCTATTAAATGTCTGGGCATATTTTTCTTCAAGCTGCAAGCTTTCGTTCCCAGTTTATATTTATAGCATACAGGTCCGTATACAAATGCCTGGGCATATTTTTCTTCACGCTGCAAGCTTTCGTTCCCAGTTTATATTTATAGCATACAGGTCTTAAATGCCTGGGCATATTTTTCTTCAAGCTGCAAGCTTTCGTTCCCAGTTTATATTTATAGCATACAGGTCCGTATAAACTTGTTTGAAGTTCCCCATGTTTGACCTGCTCGCTGACATCCCTCTTTAACTGTGGTAACCACTACTAGCTAATTATGAGAGGAAACATTCAATAATCTATTAGCTTCCTCGATCTATCTCATCTCTGAAGGAACGCTGTGGAGAAAATGCATTGATGTTTCACTTTGTTAAGATATGATTTATCATAAACAAATGAATTTATATTATGATTTTCAAATAATAATTTTAAGCACTTTTATCTGAAATATATTAAAAAAAAAATTGAAAATGATGAATTAATTCTGCTTTGTATTAAAGAATCACAGCTCTCTAAATTACAACATAAATAGTAAGAAATGAATGCAAGCAATAACTATATTTTGCAAATATATCACAAAAGTTTTATCTAGTTGCATAATTTTTAATAAAATTTCTTAAAAAAAAATGTAAGGCTTGGTCTTTTATCAGAACTTATATGTAGATGCATAGACACTGATTCCTTAGGGTAAGTGAAAATTGCTTCCATGCATATTTTAATATGGGGGGGAAAAGTATCTTTTTATAATATAAAGTGAAAATAATCGTTAAATACATACACCCCCACACCACATGCACATATATGTATTTCTGAAACACCTTGTATAATCTTTGGGATTGGGTTTTCCTCATCTAAACAAGAAAAAAATTCATATAAACATATGTCCAAAAATTCTTTATTTTTGAATTATTATTGAATATAATCTTTTTAATATAAAAATATCTGTCATAATTTATTTTAAACTTATACAAAATATTGACAGTTACACACTAACAATATAATAAAGCACAATAAATACTCAAAATATCCTCCATTTGCTTCAATGCATGTATTGACTTATCAGGTCATGGACTGTCATACTTTTTAAAAGATTATGATAGTTTGTGATCCATTTAGTGTAATTTTTCTTTAAAAGATATATTAATAAGCAGGACTTAAAGATGGAAGAATCTTGGACTAGTCATTTTTAAAAAAACTTTTTTTAATACTTTTACATTATTATGTATATAAAATCTTTCACTTACAACTTAGAGCTTGTCATTTCAAATATATTCCTAAGTTTAAAGTGGAAAATGCTTTATTAATATTTACTGGTGTACTTTCACCTTCATAAAGTTGTCATCAGCAAACAAAATTAGAATACAGAACAGTTTTTGGAACAAAATTACAAAATGCTATTTAAATTTAAACTTAAATATTTAGAATGAACGAATAATTCAACTTATTCGTTTGTTCTAAATATTTAAGTTTAAATTTAAATAGTAGTAAATATTAGTAAAGCATTTTCCACTTTGAATCTAGTGCTTGTTTTATTTTAAGTATATTCCTTTTTATATTATACATTGGTTTTTTATATATTTATTTTTCCGGCTCCCATGCTAAAATGACCCAAACTAATTGACCTTCATGGCTCTCTATATCTAGGCTTGTTAATAACATTACTTTGTGACAAAAAGTAAAAATCAATGTCATTAAATCATTATATATGGATGTATATATTGCATATGTGGATAGTTTATTAAAAAAAAAATTTTTTTTAATTCTTAATAGTCAAATACTTTAAAATTTTGATGATTGTAGTGTAGGATCTGTTGAAGAACTTTCAACTGGTAGTCCTGCTGCTGTAGCTGCAACTGCTGCTACAGCTCCTGGAGCTCCTGTTGGTGAACAATCTACAGTGATTCCCAGTGCAGATAATCTTATTGGAGATCTCTTGAGTATGGATATTGGAGCTCCTCCAACTCATCAAATAGCACAACCTTATAGCCAGCCAGTTACAAACACAGCAGCAATGGACCTTCTTGGTGGAGGATTAGATAGTTTGGTAAATGCTTAATTACATTTTATATATTAAGTATAATTATAAATTAAATGCATGAGTTTTTTTCTTTAGCTTGGTGATACTGGAGTAAGTGCTGCCCCTGGTACTGCTACTGTTCCCACTACTACACCTCCAATTCCTGCAGCTCCTGTTCCTCCAACGAATACTGCAGGTATATTAGGTGATATTTTTGGAATTGGTAATGTAAGTCCATTTTACACACCACCAAAACAGGTATGCATTGATAATTATTTTAAATTTTATTTTATAAAAATGATATGTTTTCAGTATTAAATCAGTTTATAAGGCTACAGATCTACAGATGTTTCTTGCATATCAGTTCCTCAAATTTTAATTAAAAAATAATTCTATAATTCAGATATTTATTACCAATTCAATGATAAGAATAATTGATTTTTATGACTTATTATTACTATTTATTTATTGCTTATTTTTTTCACTGATTGTATCAGATATATTTTCATATTAAATTTATTATGTATATCATTAAGATAAAATTCAGCAGAGGATCTAGTATTGAATCTGGTACTTGGCATATACCAATTGAGTATTTGTAATGTACTTTCTGCATTTTTTTAAAAAACTTTTGCGACTATATAAAACCATTTAATTTTATAATAATTGCATATTATTCCAGATATATAAATTCCTAATATACAGAGTAATTCTAAACTATTGTCAAAGTTTGCATGGCTTATAATTTTTAAACCAGAAATAATATAACTGCTTAAAGAATATGAAAGTTTGATTCAGTTTTATTATCTATAGAATCAATACTGCAGAATACTAAACAACTTTAATATGCATGCCTTTTATGGCACATAAAATTTAAGCAGAAAGCAATTTCCTCTAGCATTTTGTGATGTAACTATTTTTATTGCAGCAACAATTCTGGTCTTCAGTTCCTCAATGAAAGTCATAGGAGATTTGTAAACAAGTAACTTCATATTTCCTCATTGGAAGAATTCAAACAGTCTAATATTGGGTAAATGTGGAGATCATGGAATCACTTCATGTCCAGCTCAGTACCCATGAAATTGCATGTCAAGAAATTTTCATACAATAAGAGCCAAATATGATGGCACAGCATCTTGCTGGAATACCATTTTTATCTGATTCTTGTACTTCCTGGATTTGATCAATATACAAACTGCTCAATCTTACCTGCTCCTTTTTAGTATTGTACAATACTAGTCTCTTAAAATTGCTTTAATTAACATTGGATAGGATTATCTTCAGATAATCTTTATCATATTGATTTCTGTAATGATATTGCATTGTGATGTTGGACTTTATTTTGATAAACCAAAGTGTACATACTGTTTTCTCTTGAACATAAGACATCATACTTCAAAATGGTGAATCTCCCAGACATCAATGTACAGTGTTGCCAAATAAAACTTTGAGTTACATTTTCATATTCTTAAGCAGTTTTTTCCTGGTTCAAAAATTATAATTATAATTTGTCTAGTAATTTAAAATACATAACTTCTACCTTAAATATGGAATCAATTTAACTTTTTTTTTAGTAACTTTGTTATACCTGAATGATCGGATCAAATGCATTATTGAAATAACCTTAAAATTGTCAAATGCATAATAAATGTTTTAAAAATCAGTCTAAAAATTTTATGAAAAGATGTAAGATTCTCACAAGAATCAAATTTACTATATTAAACAAACTTTAATTTTGAATTGTTTATAAAATTAACTATCATATATTTGTACACATCTTGTATTTATTCTGATTCTATATTCAGATAATAGTGTTATCCTTGAAATGGTCTTAATATCACTTTTTCTTTTTGCAAAATTAGTGTGTGTATGTGAATTATATAAGACAGATTAAAGTTTTTTCCCCTCCAGCATTGTGATGTGATGATGATTATTTGAATGTTTTTTAATGTTCACTGTCACTGCTAAATCTTGGCCAATTCATGCTAGGCAATTTTGAAGTTAAGCATAATGATGATTAAAGCATATAGATTTATATTATCAGCTAATTTTAATTTAAATTTCTTTTTATAATTAACTAGTATTTTTGATATTATCTGATGCAAATAAATTATTATGCATGGTATTTACAAAAAACCTGAATATTGGAATTTTAAGAATATAGAATGATAAAATGTTGTCCACATTTATGATATATTTTCTGATGAACCATTTCACTTTTCCACATATTATTACATGCAATTTTAAATTGATTTGATATTTATAATTATAACTTTGTTTCTATAGTCTCTTAAAATAGAAATAATTTATTTTTATTTTAAAGTTAATGTTATAAAATTTATATATATGAGAGAATACTATATTTAACGTTTTTACAATTAAAATTTTCTCATATACTCAATAAAAAAATTTAAAAAGTTTTTTAATGTTTTATTACGAAATCAAATTTGTAAAAATATAAATGTTAGAATGAAGCAATTATACTTTCTCCCTTCAGAAATTATGTCAAAACAATATAAAATAAGTTTCATTTACATTGATTTATTTTTTATTTATTAATCCTTTGTTCAACTTTCATGAATCCATAAAAGTTTCTACTTTTTTGTTATAAAATTAATAAATCTAATTTATATTGATTTAAAAGACTTAAAACTACCTTATCTTGTTCCTACTGAATTACAGTATATATCTGCCAAATTTCATGTTTCTATGTCAAATAGTTTTTGAATATTTGATTTCCTTAGTTGAAGAATTTTTTCAAAATATTTGAAACTCATTTTGAGAAAAAGCAATTTTAAAATTTATACTTTTCAAAAAATTACAAACACTATTCAATAGTAAAAGGGATAGATTTAAAAATATCAGTTTTCAATTTTAACTTAATTCTTTTAATAAGTTTCTTCCATGATGTGATATTTTCACATATTAATCATTCTATTCTGGTCAAACTACATTTTTTAAATCTTATGTGATTAAAATAATTGGAAGGATTTTAATTTAATTCTGCCATTATTCATTGATTCAAATATTTTCATTGATTTTCTTAAATGATTGAAATATAATTGCAAACATAAACAAGAATATGAACATTTCAACCTATAAGAGCTTTGATATTCAATCTGAGCACATAGTTAACTCTAGGCATTGATAAGTGGCAGCATTCAAAGTAAAATCTTGTTAAATTATTATTATTATATCATAGGCCCCTATTAGTTAGTTAACTAAGTTAATAAAGGGCCCTAATTATATAAGCCCTTAACTTTCTTGATGAACATTGTAAATAATCTCTCTTCCTTGGTGATGAATTAATTTTCCAAATCCTAATAAACTCAAATTGCTCTATCATAAACCAAACCAAGAAAACAAAACTTTCTGTAGCCTTTCTGTCACTGACAATACTATTCAATAGATACTTGGTTCTCATTAGTTGAAAACAAGGGGTAAAGTCTAAACATAGAGATTATAGTTATCTAATTTTCATTGAATTTAACATTTTAATGATTTTTTTAATTGGATTTATTTATTAATTATCAGTGACAATATTTTTGATGAATACTGCATTTTTGAAATAAGTTTGTTGTATTTATGTTGTTTCATTTCTAATATTTTATTAATTATATTTGAATTGATTATAGTCCTTTCAATTAAAGAACTTCAAAGGCCAAATTCAATGATCGAGTATTCTCAGTTAGAGTTAACTATAGGTGATATGATGTAAAATGGATTGCAATAGAGAATTTATTACCATTTTTGATTTGGTGTTTGATTTTAATCTTTATAAATGTTAAAATTAATTACAAGGAAATTTTGAAAATTTACTTTAAAAATTTAATTTTCATTAATTTTTGATGTTTTTATTATAAATTTTGCCCATGGTTTGGCTACGCTTTATCAAATGTTTTAGTCCTAAAAAAGGATTGTTCGTTTAAGTTTTGAAAAGAACTGTTACAATAGTCCTTAAAAGAACTTTATTATGGCATGGCCAAGCCAAGGAAGATGCATCTCCAATAGGTGTTGATAATTTAACTGCCATGTTTACCATTTCCAGATCGTCTGCTGTTTTGCTTCCTTTAGTCATAATTATTTTAACTTTAAAAAAGAACTTTCCACTTGATTTAATTATAATACTATTCATTCTAGCACTGATTTAAAAGTGGTAAAATTTACACAAAATTTAGTAGCGCTTTCAACTTAAGTCCTCATCAGCTATACTTTACATATATAGATTGTCAAACATAAGAATGCCAAAACAGAACAAATTTAAAGTTTAAATATACAAATGTTAGAATGTTAAAATAAAATATTAATTAAATAAACATTAAAAATAAAATAAAATTAACAAGCTTTACAACATTAAGAATAATAATACATAAAAATAAATATAAATAACAGTAGACCCAGTTACAAAGGATGGAACTAGATTAGTATTATAGGAACCATTGTGCTGGTACGGTGGTAGGGAGGTTGTCATTGATAACATAAGCTTTTTTCTTATAGGTAGCAATGACAAGGGCCTCAGCGACTTTGATATCTTCCGCCTTATCTAAGTGGCGAACTATGCGCGCTTGATCCCAATTTATATCCAGGTCGTACTCGTAAAAATGTTTTGCGAGGGCCGTAGAAAAAGTAGCATTTTTTATATCATTACGATGTTCTTTTAAACGGGTGCAGAGCGACCTGGTAGTACTACCTACATACACTTCCTGTCTGTTATGGTCTTTGTTATAAATTGGAATTACATATGTGCCTGATCTTTTTGATGTCGGAAGTGGTGGTTTGGTATTTTTTAAATTATGAAAAACAGTGCTTAACCGTGTAAACGGTAGAGATTTATTAAAATTCTTTAACTCATTGCATATAGGTTGTAAGGCTTTATAATAGGAACAGGATGCAAATAAGTCGGAAAAGAATGTTGTGAGCCCTTGGGAGATTCATTATCTATATGCATATTGTTAATAATAGACTTATTAATATTAGAAACTAAAGATTCATCATAGCCGTGTAAAACAGCTTGTTTAAGTATAATAGAATATTCAGCCTGCTTACTTGCATCATCCGAACAATGTGTGTGTAGTCGGCATAAAAGAGAACGGATAGCCGCAACTTTATATTTGAATGGGTCGTTCGACCACTTAGGGATGAATGCCTTTAAATTTGTTCTGTTTTGGCATTCTTATGTTCGACAATTTATATATGTAAAGTATAGCTGATGAGGACTTAATAAAGTCGAAAGCGCTACTAAATTTTATGTGTAAATTTTTCCACTTTTAATCAGTGCTAGAATGAACAATATTATAATTATTTTAATTTTCAATACAGAAACACTAGAAGCAAGTGAAGTTTCATTGAAGATAGATTTCTTCTTTCCTGTTTATATGGAGGGTATGGCTTACCAGCATTGTCCTCTGAACATCACATAGATTTCTGCTTTCCATATATATATATATATATATATGTATGTATGTATGTTTAAAATAACATTTTTATCTTGATTGTGCAATGTTTCTCCTCTTTCTTACAAACATCTGTGCTATTTGTCATTATTGCTAAATACTAAAGGACGATGACATTATTTGTTGCCATTATTTAATTTTTAGCAATTGGAGATTTGATTTAATATTTAATAGTATAACCATGAAATTTACAATATTAATTTGGCAATTTTTAAAAGAACAAACATTTCAAATTATTAGTAATGGTAAAAAGTAAACTGTTATTGGATGAACAAAACAAACTTGCTATTCTATTGAATGAATTGACTTTTGCAATCCATAAGCTCTTTACCATATAAGACAGACCATCTTTAATTGAAAAGAGTATAGTTATCATATATCTTTCATATAAAATTGCAAAGGGATGAGCCAGTGATTTTAATATGCATCCAGAATGATATAGTAAGCCTGTATTGTGTATATCAAGTGTGCACATGGACTATAAGATGCTTATTATTCAATATGTATGTGTGACATAATACATTTTATATTTTATATATAATAGAATTGACATTGTATGTAAATTTATATTTACATAATAGTATGTAGCCCCCATGTTAAATGTCAGAAGTCAAGTGTTCATTTATCTCATTAAAAACATTTGCCATATATATAGATTATATGCATCTATGTAGTTAATAAGTAAATACACACAATAATAGGAAATGAAAGCATTATTGGATTTGAATTCAAACATGTAATTATTATATATGATATATTCATTCTGGATAGTAATTGGTATATGATTAATTCAAAATCAGCAACAAACTTTTAGAATTAGTGCAACCTTTGTGATCACAATTTATGTAAAATTGAAATAACACAATCTTTTTTGCATTGTATTCTAGATTATTATTAATATATTTCTCATGGATAGTGTATTACCTACAATCTATACTTATTACCATTTTATCATTTTATTAATTGTAACAGGTATGTTGCATGCTTATAGTACATACAAATTGTTACAAATTAACTTTGATAAAAAATTATTACTGATATATAAGACAAGTGTCTCAGATGGACTCTAATATAAATATTTACATCCAAGTATTAAGTTAAATTGTATATGCGATTGTCAATAGTTGATTATTCAAGGCCAAAGTAATATATACTATACCCTAATAAATGGTTTGCAGGAGAAAAATTCATATTTTTGTTCTTTTTTCCTATGCTTTTTTATAAAAACGCTGATTAATTTTTATTTTATTAATTTGCATTGCAGAAACATTATTCTAATTATAATGTACTAAGCTTAAATATGGAGAGAATTATTTCAATTTACATGAACCTCAAATTGTGTGTGTGCTTTAAGAATGTAATTTGTGTATAAATTGTGATCACACTATATTTTAATTAAAAGTATGGTTATTTTATTATGTGAGATGAATTGATTAAATTAAAACATTTTTAAATAAAATACTGTACAGATAATTTTTAAAATATAAATGTTTTTAATTTTTTAAATAATAATGACTTTCTAGCTGCGTGAACTTTCTAACGCTAACTGCCACTAGTGGCGCTGAGGGCAACAACGGTATACCATTGGGTTAATGGGAGTGTCGCATCTTGTTTTATTTAATCTATGCTCTTGTCTCACCCCTTCCTCAATTGTAAAATTTAACATCTGACATCCTTTCATTTACTATCACACTTGCAGAACTATTAGAATACATTGCTCTCATTTACCCAAGCAGCTGTTCATTCACACCATATTTTTTCAGCACTTTCCACAGATTATTTCTATTTACTCTATTATATGCCTTCTCAAGCACTACAAAAGCACAGAATACTTTCTTCCTCACAAAAAAATATTTCTCCACAATCATACACATTGAGAAAAATCTGGTCCACACATCCATTGCTGAAGCCACACTGTGCATCCCATACTCTCTCACCAGTCACAGTCTTCACTCTCTCAATCACAATCTTATTAAATATCTTCCCAGTCATACTTGGCAAACTATACACATTATAATTTTTGCATTCCCCTCTCTCTCTCACCTTTTCCTTTGTGTAGCTGGAAATAATCACAAATTTAGTCCAGTCACTTGGAACCACAGCTTTCATCCAACATAGCTTACACAGACATCACATCCACTCCACAATAGACTTCCCACCATACTTCAATATTTCAGCTGTGAGCCATCTATACCAGAACTCTTACCATATTTCAATCTATCAATCATACTCAACCACTTCATTAATGATTTGCACATCATGCTCATACAGTATTCATTCCTTAAATTTATCCTGATTTTCCTCATTTTTTCTCTAATCCCTTTTTCCAATATGTTTGTGAAGCTTGGAGAAATACTCTTTTCATCTATCAATACCCTAGATTAATCCTACAACATTCTACCATTTTTATCTTTCATATCAGACATATCCATACTTTGTTCCTTTCTCAAATTTCTCATATACTTCCAGAACATTCTTTTATTACCTTCAAAATCATTCTGCAGTTTCTTATCTCTTTCTCTTGTCACCCTCTCTTCATTATCTTTGCAGATTCTTTCTTACATTTCTTACACTCATTTCCTTTCACATTTCCATTTAACATTCTCAAATATGCTTTTGTTTTTTTAGCCAAAGCATATGCCACTTCATCATTCCACCATGCATCACAATTCTTCCTAACTATTCTCACTTCATCAAAATACTACTCCTGCAACACTCACTACATTCTCCTTAAAGTGTGTCAACATATCCTCCACATTGCATATATTCTCATCCATTTGATCCAGTGTTTGCATACCTTCTCATATATCTCTCACTTCACATGCAGATTCATCACTTTAACTCACATCTGTATTTTGTTTGTCCTCTTTACATTTCTCCATCTTTTAAGTAGATCATCCTAGAGATCAGCAGATAGTAAGCTGTGCCTATCTCTGCACCTCTTGTCACTCATATCCATAATTTCCCTTTCAATCTTTCATCACACACAATCAAATCAATCATACTCCTCTGATCTCTCTCACAGCTCTCCCAGGTAGATTGACATATGGTCTTGTGCCTAAAGAAGGTTTTAGAGACAATTTATCCCTTTCTGAACACAAATTTCCAATAGTCTGTCCCCACATATTTCTCACCAGTCCATCTCTCTCTCCACACCAACTCTACTATTCAAGTCTCCTATGAAAATCACTCGTTCAATGCCACAACTTTCATTTACCACATTATTCATGATAGTACAAATAACTTGATTTACAAAGCCTCAGATTATATAGTTTTCAAAGTCATGAAATTTGTATCTTTATAGATTTTGTTATTATTTACACACAATTTACATAAATTTCTATGCATTTCTAGAAGTTTCTGTAAATTGAAAAAAAGAGACCCCCTGAGTATGTCTCCCTCTACCAATGAGAAGTGGGTGAAAACTTCCAGAACCTGATCAGAAATAGATAAAAGGATGTTTAATGTCCTTCAATAAAAGAAACAACAGGATAACTAATGGAATTACATTTATTTACACTATTATACATAGTCATTACATGATGGAGTGAACAAGCACATGTTGCATACACAAAGTGTAAGAGAGACTACTAAAAGTTTCTACGTGGTAACAAAGATGAACAACTTCCACTGGATGAGTCAAATCACTTTTGCCAGTTCAATCATGTAAAAGGTACTACAGAAGGAAATGAAGCCTGAGAATTTACAGTAATTCTATAGAATCAACCAAGTGACCTCATTCGAAACTGGCCAGATCTCAACCAAGACTGCATCCACAAACTGTTTTTGTTTATGCCTTGTCAGGTACAGAAAATGATTTTTAAATATTACATATTCCAGAGAGCAATTATCAAATGTGGTAGATGAAATCACAAACATAGCTCAAGATCTCGGGCACTGACAATGTTGATGCTCAGAATATTACTGAATTTCTTGAAAGTCACACTGTGACACTTTCATAAGAAGACCTTGAAGAATTACTTTACAACTAGAACAAGATTCAGAAGAGGAAGAAGTAAAAGAATCAGAATCTAACAGGGAATTGTTGAAAAAAATTTCTACAAGAAAATCTTTCCAAAATGTGTGAAGTTTTGGATAACATTTCTGATAATGACCCCAACTAGGAGTGTACTTCTGCAAACTGCAGAGGAATCAATATCCTTCTCAAGTCCTATTGCAAACTTTTGTAGTAACAACACAACTTCCTGGCAGTCAACATTGACCCAGTTTTTAAGAAAATAGTTCCAACAAAAACACAAGGATTAGAAGACAAGGCTTCAACCATAATTTCCAAATCAACCCTAAAAAGAAGATGAAGGTGTGCTATCACTGCAGCTTATGGATGAATGTTCTCATTCATTGATAAGCTGCAGTGATAGTACACTTTGTAATGAAGGACTTTTGACCAATGATTTTTTGCAAATTTATCATTGTATAAACTTTTTTGTTTGTAAAATATTTAATTACAATATATCAGATCATCCCATAAGTAATGTCGTTTTATGCATGTCTCACAGAACTACTGCTTCTGACGACCAGACAAAGTAGACCAATCATTGGCCACAATCATCCATTCAACTATTCACAGGCATCTACAGGATCTTCATTATGTTTCAAAACTAGGTAAGTGGATACCTCGTGAGCTCACACCACA
The DNA here is from genome assembly GCA_000484575.1 of Olivierus martensii. Taxonomy (NCBI): domain Eukaryota; kingdom Metazoa; phylum Arthropoda; class Arachnida; order Scorpiones; family Buthidae; genus Olivierus; species Olivierus martensii. Next base: position 42,432 of record AYEL01063829.1, read on the forward strand.
AAATTTGTGACATGTGGATATTTGCAAATCTTTGCTTTCCTGTGAAAAAAGGAGCTGTTTTTGAAAAAAGTGATTATAGGAGATGAAAAATGGATTCTGTACCACAACATTAAGCATAAACATCAGCAACTTCCTAAACAGATTTTGCCTGCAGCAGTGACTAAATCTTGACATGCTCTACATAAGGTTTTAATGAATGTTTGGTGGGATATGCAAGGTATAATCCATTTTGAGCTTCTATCACTGAACCAAATCATTATAGAAGAGGTCTACTGTCAGCAGCTAGAGTGTTTATGCATTGCCTTGCAGGAATAACATCTGGTACTCTTAATCATAAAGGAATGGTGACTTTGTGAAACAACACATGGCCAGAATGACTTATGCCAAGTTGCAAGAGTTTGGATGGGAAAAACTTCTCCATCCAGCATATTCCCGAACTTGCATCATCCAATCACAATCTGTTTTGCAAATTCGAATACTATCTTTCTGGAGAAAACTTTAAAATGTCAAAGAAGTGCACCTAACTCAGTCTGAGTTTTTGATTCGAAATTCATAGACTTCTTTGAGTCTGACATTCAAAAACTTGTTAAACAGTGGGAGAAGGTTGTAAGTACCGGCAGCATTTATTATGATGATTAAAAAATCTGTTCTAAGTAAATTTTGTTTGTTTTCTTCACACATGCAAAAAAACAACATTATTTATAGAATAACCTGATACAACTGTATTGTACTTTTCATTAATAAACATCCTCATTTCTGTGTGTATATGTGTTGAAAATTAATATAACTGGCCAGTTTATAGAACAGATCTCATTATATTTTACAACAATTTTATCTCAAATTATAAAGTTTTGAATTACGAACTAATGTGGCAGAACCTAATCCCATCATAAATCAAATGTTACCTGTAATTAGTTTCTCACCAACAACAGACAGCATTCATTGTTTCTGAAGTACATTAAATAGTTATACAACAACAAAAACATCATGCCTATATTCTTATAACAGAGTGGATTTGAGTGTTTTTCTCTTATTTTTTCTCAAAGCAAAAAAAAGTTATACAACAACAACAAAAACATCATGCCCATATTCTTATAACAGAGTGGATTTGAGTGTTTTTCTCTTATTTTTTCTCAAAGCAAAAAAATGAGAGAAAAACACTCAAATGCCACCAATCAGATGAATCATATATATCCCTTCATTAAGAATTTATCTTTTTTATTCTCACTCAAACCATCCACAGGAGCATACACTGCTATTAGAACAAACACTTAAAAACAAAGCACTAATTGCAGTTAAGTTCAAAAAATCTGTTTTGGACTTAACTGTAATTAATGCTTTGTTTTTAAGTTTTTAATTTGTAATTTAACAGAGTTTTTGGAATAGAAACTATTAGAAACACATTGCAATCCTAATTTCATTCTTACCCATATTATTCTGTTATTTATACACTTGTATTCTAATTTACACTTTTTTGTTCTCACATTCATCTGCATACTCATATCACTTCTTGCTCATTTATTATCTTTTACCCCAGAATATATTCCTACAATGTCATTTCTTACACATTCAAACACATACTCCTTTCAATATGTTTCACTCACATAGAGCACATCCAACCTATATTTACACATTTCATTCACAAGTTTCTGTTCATTCCCTTTACTTGTCTATTTACATTTCACACATACAATCTCTATTCATACTTCTATTTCCATTCTTATGTCTTTTATCCAGTCGTTTTAAATCTGTATTTGACAGTCTTGTTTTTCTTTCTTTTCAGCTTTGAAAATCATAAGTAAAAATTTCATCATGTTAGTGAAATTTTTACTTATGATGGTATAATAGCAAATGATGGTATAATTTGGTGGAGGTACTACCCTTGAGGATCCCAGACAATCCTAGGCATCATTTCATTAGACTCCTAAATTCTGGCCACTATGGCAAAGTTGAATTACCAATAGTCCAGAAAGATTACTAGAGCACATAATCCTCCCTTACCATGTAAAGGTATTGGCCAAAAGGAAGAATAGAATTATACTGTAATATAAAATCAATCCTGCAAAAAAATTAAATTAAAAACCAAAAGGAATAAAACTAAATAAATTATAATTAAAAAAATTGACAATTATCTAAAAATATTAGTAATTAAAATTTAATTTTTTCTTTACATAAGTTCATTACATTATCTATCAGGGCTGGGGAGCTGGAGCTGGAGTCGGAGCCCGGAGCCATGGAGCCAGAGCTAAGTAGGTGCCCATCCCTGCAGAAAGGTCAGCTGGATTGTGGAGGACGATGATTGACGGGCTGGGCCCGGACCCTATGATAAACATTTTCAACGGGTGGGACCCGAGACTCGTACCAGGACCTCCAGAGTGGCAAGCATTTCCACGCGGCCAATCCGGCCGACGGGATAGTAATGGTTGATGTGATATTGTGCGCGATATTCTTGTGGGACCATATCTTCCCGAACATCTGACGACTGAAAATAATCTGGTTTTCTTGAGCTAATCAATGATTTATTTGATTCTGTCAATGGATTTTCAATAAAAGCATTATGAAGTAAAATCAATGAATAAAATATATCATTGTAATCAAGAAAATTTTTCACGTATCTAGTTTTCGGATATAACTTTCCAATCAAATTTTAACTTTTTTTTTTCAAAATCTAATAATGATGAGCATGCATCTAAACAAATAAAAATGCTAAAATGCAGCAGGGTTGGCTTCGTATCTTGAATTCAATGATTTTATTGTGTGAAAATTTAATAAATGATTAAAAACTTATGATTCCATATCTATTAAACAAAGATTGTTTAGAGCAGGGTGTCCAATCTTTTGACTTCCTTGGACCGCATTTCAAAAAACAATTGTCTCGGGCCACACATAAAATATTATGCGCGGCCCGAGACAAAAAAAAAGAGTAAATTATGTACAATATATGATATCTACTATGACAAATAAACGAAAATGTCATAGCATAATAATAATTAACTTCTTTTCGATCAGAAATTTCTTAAAATCATTGAACAGGTCAAGAAGTTTTTATCACTGATACAAGCACACACGTAAACGTTCACACATAGGCCCTCATTTTATGTTATCTTAGTTGTTTCGCTAATCCATTGCAAACAAAACTAAATTAATTCATTAAAACATTAAAGTTTTTAAGGCAATGGAACAGATAGTCCTACTTTCTTACATAAATCTGCTTAAGAGAAATAAATGTATTGGAAACCTATAATGTACAGTACTTGTAGAAAACTGGACAACCACATTTTATATGAGCACTAATTCAAGTTTACAATATTGTTTAAGAACACAGTATTAAACTATAGCAATCTGTCAATAGGTCAATCGGCCAGATTCATCGCGTGGAAAAGCTTTGCTTTTCCCATCAGAGAACCTGGGATTAAATCCCACCATAGAAAAATTATTTGAGGGGATGGAGCCCGGCTATCTATTTTCTTCCTCTATAGTCCGGCTGGATTCATCAGGTATAATTAATATGTATTAAGAATGGTACTGTTGTTAGCGAATGATTGAGAACTGACATTAAGAAAAATTAATCACAAACTTTAGAATTCATAGATATTATGTATCTTTTTAGAAAATATTTTCTTTCCTGTAAATTCTAAGATGTAATTCATCAATACTATAACATTTTCCAATTAAAATTTACACTTTAATCATGCTTTTCATTCAATTCATTCCATTACTCTTCTACGTTTTTTTTAACGCCACACTCCATTCTGGTAGAATACAATGTGGCAGGGCGAAACAAGCCCTTCCACAGGCTGCCCATCCCTGCGGAGGGGTCAGCCGGATTGTGGATAAACGTTTTCAAGGAGTAGGACCCGAGATTCGAACCCGGGTCCTCCAGAGTGGAAAGCCGAAGCGTTTCCACGCGACCAATCCAGTCGACTCATTCCATTACTTGAACAATGTAATAATGATTAGATGACAAAAATTACTCAATAGTATCAATTCTAGTACCCTGCTAGTACCAGAAAGAAGAAAGAAAGCACTCTAGGAACACTATAAGAACAATAGCAGTACTTAATTTAATAAAACAAACATTGAAAATCATTGGTGTAACTGAAAATTGAGAGGCCTCCACAAAAATGTCGATGAGGCCCCCTCTTTTTAATTTATCGATATAATTTATTTCAAACTCTATCTAAACTCTGTAACGCAGGGCATCGACGTACATTTATAATGAATGTCGGCGTAAAAATGATTTGCTTAAACGTTAACGATCAAAACCCCAAATCTCTTAATTTATTGATTTCTCTGTTTCTAATAAATCTAATATTTTTTCTTTGGTCGAGTTATATAAAATTTTAAAATCATCATTAAACATATGATTGCATTCTAATAAATGATATTCATAGAACAAGTAAATCAAATTATGTGTAAGATTTTAAACTTGTATAGATGTATACAACTTAGTTTGTGATAGCTTGCCACTTTTGAGAGCACTTCATTAGACGCACTGTAGCGCTTTAATTAAACAATCGCTGCAGCCGAAAACATAAAAAAGAAATGTGAAACAATACACAAATTGTAAATTAGCGCTAAGTTTTAGAGTTCCAATTAACGAACGCCGACGCTCTGCGTAAAATAGGTTTAAACTGTTCTGCGTTGAAATCGAGGTTATTGGGGATTGTTTGTTTGGGTTTTAGAGATTTTTTTTCAGAGTGAGTTGGGGCCCCACGAAGCTCGGGTCCCCTCCGCGTCGCGGGGTCTGCTGACCGTCAGCTACACCACTGCTGAAAATCTCGTAGTTTCTATTTCAACACATACGTTTCAGTGGATAATGTTCTGTTACTCAATAAACGTTTATCAATTTAAAAAATCTCAAGAGACAAATTAAAAATTACTTTTGAAACATCAAAGCTTGAGGTTTTTCTTAAATAAGCTCGAGCTTTTGTCATCTTTTTTTACATTTTTACGCCCCTTTCCATTCAGGGATACTACTAAGGGTCAGGGCCAGTTCCAATCACGGACTGTACCCACACCCGTGGAGAGGAGCCGGATGGTGAAGTACGGGGATCGCCGGGCCGGGTCCAGCACTCCGAAGAAACTTTTCAGGAGATGCCGCAGCCAGGAAGTGAATCCGGATCCTCCTGCGTCGCACGCCAATTCATTACCACTCAGCCATCCGGCTGTTTGTCATCTGTTTATTTGCAAGAAAATTCGAATTTTGTGGATGAACTGACTCTAGCCAGCAACTCTAATCTGAACAATAAATATGACACGATATTATTCACAAACTATGAACACAGATGGAGTCTCCCAATGAAACAATAGAAATTTTGCTGCTTAGTGTGTGACAGAGTAAAGTGGCAAGAAATTCAAGAATAAAAAAATCAAATCAGAATCGGGATCGCTGGCAAACGAGTAGCAGGACTGGAATTTGATAACATTCAATCTTAAGAATCTGGGATCTTTTCTCATGCGATCATTTGGCTGACACATTATTGAAAATGTAAATCTGATCTATGATTTATTACGGTATCTTCGCAATTGGAGTTCATTCTTCCCCGATCGCTCTTCAACATTTCGTAAGGACTGTTCTTTTCATTTGCATTCTGGAGGATCCTGATTCAATAGATTTTTGTTTTCAGAAATGGTTCTGGTCTAGTTCTTTGATTATTATTCTTTGCCATCTTTGGAAATCCCATCACGAATCTGATGAACTCGAGACGGAATCCTAACTTGCCTTCTGTATCCTACCTGATTTGATTTATAACCTGAAACCTACTGACAAAACAAACAATGAGCTAGAATTGAATGATATACATTAAAATGTGATGTGAGACGAAAAATCTCTATAAATCGATTATGCAATATTTCCTCTTAGAAATTTTTTACACACTATTTTTTGTCAATAGATGACGCCACTTTCAACTCAGTAAGAATACTACGTGGTGGAGCGAAACAAGGTTTTCTACAGGCTGCCCATTTTATGGAAAGGTCAGCCGAATTATGAGGCGGGGCCCGGACCCCTTGATAAACATTTCCAAGAGATCTTGCAAAGTCGCTGATTAGAACGAATGCAATAATTCCAATTATAAGCTAAACCTAACGGCTAGCGACTCTGCAAATTCCAGAGTTCGGCCTGAGCTCAGGTCTTTTTCTAAGTTCTAACTTAGTATTAAGTAATTATAAAACAATCTAACAACAACGTAACGTCTAACTGACGAAACGAAACTAAATATCGGAACTTACACTGAAAGTACCGATTAAGTGTTAGCAGTAAAAAGAACAAAAAA
>AYEL01063830.1:0-52467 GCA_000484575.1 Olivierus martensii
TTTTAAACTAAAATATAATACGTTAGCATATAGGAAAATAACGATAAATAAATAATAGAGTGCATAATAAAATAAAAATAGGACAGGTCCAAGTTAACTTCCTCACAATCTGAGATTCAAACTCGAGATCTCTAGATTGGAAAGACGAAGCATTTCCACGCGGCTAATCCTGCTGACTATTTTCAGTCATTTTTTAAAGATTCTAATCAGAATTACATTAAAAAAATGATTTGGTGCAATTATTATTATATAAATTGGAGAAAATGAAACAAAATATTTTGAAATAATTGTGAATATTAATTAATCCTCAATCATTAACGAGATCTCATGAGGATTTTCTATTTTCATTTGTGTGTTTAAAAACAGCTCTAAGAAACAATATATGAAGCAATTTACAATTAACATTTACTGAATGTAACTACAGTATTAAATGATCTTTGGAATAAATGGTGGTTATCAAATTTCTGTTTAAAATTTCGTTCAAATCTCTGATAATACAAGAAAAATTTTGAATAAATCAAAAACAATTATTATTCAATAATTGATAGTGTGTCCCAGTTTGCATATTCAACAAAATATATTATTTACACAAAATTTAAAACTGTTTCAACAACAAAAATACATTTTTTTGTTGAAAAACAGTTTGAAAAATATATTTTGTTGTTGTTTTATTAAATTAAAACAAAATTTTTATAAAAATGACAACTTATAATTTTTATCTCTAAATTCCGTGATATATTGTTCAGTATTCGGGATGAAAATTTTCTTATACATGTAAGTTATATCTGATATATAATTTTAAAATAAATTTATTACCTAAGTTAATAAAATTATTTTGCAAAATGTCTAGAAATCTTTTTTTCTTGTATGAAGTAATTTAAAGATATATAATAAGGAGCATACGTTATAAGTTAACTGTACATTAAATTGATTAATGATTCACACTCATTATTAAAATAGGTTATAATTTAAGAACACATCATCTCAACATCTATCGCGGAGATAAGACTTTGTTGCAGTCCAAAGTCTTCAGCAGTTAGTGCACAGGACGCATTCAACACAGATGGATGTACTTAGATGCCAATTATGTTTGGGGAATCTTCAATTGTGGTTTTCTTGTAAGTGCCTTTTGTTTAACTTATCGAAATACCTTTTGAACTTTTTAAGTCTTTCATTATTCTATAATTAAGTGATTGATATACTCGTTTAACTCTGATTCTCTCAATAATGACATTTGCTATATTAATCATTAGTAACGCTATGTGCAACAGATACATTAATTAATTATGTTAATTTTTTTTTTACTTTATATAAAACTTACATGACTTCCATGCGCTATCAACAGGCAAAGTTGACTTCGATTTAAAGACAAATTTATTTTATTGAAAAACTTTTAAAATTTTGAACATTATAAATTCATTATTAATCAATTTTTTTATCCTTAGGAGATTCGATATGCAAAATCAGATAAAATATTCCAATGTCAAGGTTGATAAAGAATTATGTCTAACCTTGGCATTCATCGATTTTAAAATAATTATATTAAAGCTATATTAAAAAATTAACTAACTTTAATTAATTACTTAGTTATTTATGTTCATTTTTAGCGATGTAAAACGAAAGATTTTTCTTAAAATAATTTAACTGTAAGCAACAATCAATTTACTGTATACTGTTACTATATGAAACTTTAAGGCTTACAACAGAGGGATATTTCATTGATATACTGTTATCTTTGACTGTAAATTCTTTAACAGAGATAAGTTGTTGCTCTAATGTATTTTAAAATTACTAAAATTACGCCCACCTTGTAAAAATCTTTATGATTTTAAAATATTTTGGAGAATATTTTTTAACTGTTTCTCTCACGAAGACATATTTAATTAAATTTACTTCTATAAAGGAAATTTTAGTCGGTTTCACTATACTTTCTAATATACAAGTTTATTCAATATTTCACTATTAAATCCTCTTTCGATGATAATTATTTTATTAGTTTTAACGATGAACTTTGTAATTTTTATAGATAATATATTTATGGTATACACATAAAACTATAATTAGAATTTGATATAATTTTTATGTAATCGTTCATAAATTTATGTAGTAAATTCATATATAATTTTTGTATCTCTTAATTAAATGGTTCTTTCGAAATTGTAAATAAAACTATAAAAATACTTTCTTTTCAGAGCCATTTTTGGAGGCAGTACCCTTCTTTTATTCCTTTTCTGCTTTTGTTGTCAGAAAAAATCTGATAATTCAACAATAGAAGTTCTTCCTGAAGTCGATCACGTAAACCATCAGGTGAAAAATTTTGAAAAATATTTTTAATAGTTAGGTATTAATAAAATTATATATTATTAACTATTATAACAGATTTTTATATAAGCGATAAGCAGTTTTCCCCTCTTAACGAGTCGGTTGGATGACTCCGCAAAAGCGTGCTGGATCTCTACCTGAAGATCCGAGTCCCACACTTCTGATTTTATCAGGTGAATTTCAGGCTCGGTCTGTTGAATTTCATGATTAATTCTACTAGGAATGTGGGTGGTCCATCGTGGACGCTAGTATAGCCTTGCCGCTTACTAATTTTTCCTTGGAAACGATATAAGATTAAATGCAATATATAATTTAAAATAGTTTGCCTTTTATGATTACGAACGACAAATATCGGCTGGTACCATTTGTGCTGGCCAATATATTTTTTCCTTGTGTACTTTATTGCCACTTTCCACACGGTGGAGAAGGGTTCAACGAGGCGAGTCCAGACCCGCCTGAAAAAGCATTGAGAATGAGACACCCGGATTTTCCAGCTGTGAGCATCGTCCTCCGTCTGATGGCTGATCCCACCACAGGTATGGGCAGCCCGTGATAGAAAGTGGAATGCCCCGCCGCTTAATTCTTACACAGTGAGAAGTGACGTAAAATACGAGTTAAAAAAATGTTCAATGCCATGAATAGAACAAACTGTCTAATAAAGCTGTTTTAAAATTTTGAGAATTTCTTCTAGACTAGCGCTTCTCAACGTATGCAACGCGGAGCATTACACTACCTATCGATAAAGTATTTTTCATTACTTTATTGTAATAAATCAAAAAATAAATATTTTTTCAAGCAATACTAGTGGCAATTTTGCATTTTTAAAATTTTATAGTGGGTCGCAAAGAACTGCCAACTACGCAATTTTGATCCACTGAAAAGAAAAGCGCTGTTATAGACGGAAATTTAGCAAATATCTGGTCTACTATACTACTAGGAGGACTAGTAGTAGAATTGAAATCCCATTCTCTGAAATTTTTAGAGAGTAATTAGAGTTAGAATCCTTGATCCACATCCTTCACTTTATGGCCGATATTGCCTCCTGATCAGTTGGTGGTAGGATTTTGAATGGTTTCCTTGATTAGTAATCTTTAGTTAAATTATTTTTTTTTATTTTGTGCTAGTTTTAATAATATAGTACAGTAATTCACATTTTGCAAATATTCGATTGAGGATGTTTCTTAAATTTGTGTAATTTTTTTTCAAAGAAGTTTTAATTACAATGGTGATATAAAATTATTACAAGGAAATTCTATTTGTTTTTAAAGTTAAGTAAATTCGCGATATAGAATTACGTAATGTTCCAAACAACAGGTGCACTTCCTTTTTATATTACACGCAATTTTTACGGTAATCTAGATTTCAATTTTAAATGATTAAAATCGCTTAACAACTCCGAATTCGACAGTACTTATGTAAAACAGATAAATGATATAGCACATATACAGGTATACATATACGACCTAGTGGTGTACGTATTTTATATATAGTATACCGTATTACAGTTAACTTTTTATACTCGAGTGATTCAAAATTTTAATAGAATGACGAATAAAATTTAACATTTTTGTTAAACAATAGCGTCAGTAATTAAAACTGCAATATTGCAGATTTTTTTGTCTATTATGTTATTGGAGAATCAGTCAGTTGGCAATATTTATCATTTATCAGAACAGAATTTCCAATATCTTATCCTATTCTTTGAATTACAAATTGATAAATTTTAAAAATGGTTTTTTCTTGTTTTTCCTCATATTTTTTTTTTTAAGCAGAAATTTGGAAAAAAAAACATTAACAAAAGTATAATCATTTTCAAAATCAGAAAAATTAAAAATCTAACTATTAATTCCAAATGTAGGTTTTTCATTACTATTTGGATGCAATTTATTTTTATAGTTTTTTTTTTATTTCTAAACTAGTTGAAGGGATGTTTATCAATATAAGCAGGGCCGGATTAACCCTCTAAGCCAGTGGTTCTCAATCTTTTTTTTAAATTGAGGAACACATTTTAATATTTTAAAATTTGGCGGCACACCTAAATATTTAAATAATAATGAAAATTCGTTGTTAAATATAAATTAACAGATTATTGTATTTATTCTTATTTACCACATTCAGATTACATTATTATTTATACACAGGCTCATTAAATGGCGATAATTATAACGCGCCACCTGCTGATTTTGTCTTTTTAGAGAAATTATAATTTTAAATTTTATTCCTTAATTTTTAAATTATGAATAACGACAAAAAATTTTGGCGAGGATTATATTTTTTAATGATATCCTATTTATAGGAATCGGTACAGTGGTTCGATTGCAAAAGGGATAACAGCCAACCACGTTTCACAATTAATATATAGGATTCATACAATTCATTCTTAATTTTTGGCGGCATACTAGTGTGTCGCGGCACAGTGGTTGAGAACCACTGCCTAAGCAAATGATGTACTGTATCGGGGCGCCGGGATCCCTGGAGCTGCTGTATGCATTTTGGGGATATTTTTCCTTTTATATAAAATTAGATGATATTATTAAAATATAAATCATCGTTTTATTTCTTTCAATTTACACAAACCAGCATTGACACAAACTGACAAACAATACCAATTTACCATTTTATTATTTTAAAAATGTGTGTTTTCTTTTGTAGATGGATATTTATGCAATCAATTTTGGTAGACAGAACATTTACATAAATTACAGCATTTATATATTAAAATACTTTGTTAAAAAATAAAAATTCATTTCAAATTTATTCATTCATATTTGCTATATCATATTAGATTTTAATTTCTCATGAAAATATGTACATTGAAATATAATAAATCTACATTTTTTTAATAAAATACATTATATTAATTTTTTACCAAATCATATTTGTTATGAATAGCAGTACGAAATAAAATTCTTATTTAGATGGAGGCTATAACCCACTTACTTTTCATTTTTAGAGAATAAGATAATGGCACTTTACAGTGTTTATAGAGTTTAGCAACAAAAAAATTGAAATTCAAAACATTACTTAGACAAAAAGAAAAACCTTTTTTTGCACAAATTTATTTTGAACTCTGGCTGCTTTAGTCTGAGTCAAATAACAGGAAATAATTTAATAGTAATTAACAATGATATAAAAAATGATTCATAAAATATTTAATTATATATGTAGTATTTTGTGATTCAAAGAATAAAATAATGCTAAAAATAAATCTAACTTGTAATTGTTTAGCCAGAAAAAATTTTTTTAAATGTAATTTGATTCTTAAAACATTTAATAAAAATTTGAATAATTTAATTCATTAATTTAAAAAATATAAATAAAAAGGTTTTTGTGAAATTATAATGATAAAATTGCATATTTGTATATTATTATTTTTTTAAATCTTAATTACATGTACTTTTTTTTATATAAATTTTATACTAAACTATAATTATCTTATCATAATCTAGCTTTAAATGGGGTAATTGTACTTTATGATGTTATAAACATGTTGAAATACTAAACATAGGTTAAAGAAATGTCAGATATTTATAAAAATAATCTAATTGCAAAAACAGGAAATAAGATAATTTTTCATTTATCTGACCTTCAGTTTATTAATCATTTCTTTAATAAATTAATTGAAATTATGAAAGTAAATTATTATTACACAGTATAATGATTCAATATGTATTTTAGGAAGAATTGGTGACTGTACAAATGGTACCTAATTCTATTCAATCAGTTGGTTCGTCCTCTCCTCCTCCACCTTATCACAGAGTTATCCTGTGCAAGAGAGATCAGAATCCACCTGATTACGAAGAAGTTATAGGAAGTGTACCCAGTGTGAATTACATTTGATGTAATTGAAAATTTAAATGTATATAATTCAAATAAGTTCTTATATTAAGGCATTGTAAAAAAATTTTCCAATGTTAGATCTGAAGTATTGTCAAGCTCTTTGGATAGATCATAGATGACAAAGATTTTATAATTAATAGCCTTAATTTTTGCAATTATAATTTTATATATATGGTAATTATTATTTAATGTATATTATATATACATATTGTATATAATTATTTGATTAGATTAGGTTAGATCTTATCTGTCAGAGGATGATGATGTTGAGATGATTATGTATAATTTAATGGTTAAGACTATAAGAAGACTATATAATACTTAAAAGAGCAAAAAAGCAATAAATTATACAAACATATTCTATTATATTTTAATATATCTGTTATTTTTTTTTAATTTAATCAACGATGTTTGTGACGTCACGATTTTACTCGCGCGAGAAAATAAAACTGAATAATCATTTTATAACCTGTACAGCCATTGGATACTTTCAAATAATTTTAGGGAAATTCAGCGGCGATGAGTGAAGTACCTGACAATCAATCAGTCGTATTACAACGTCTCTCATCCATTCGTCATTGCATTCGGTTTAGTTGACAGCTCATTTCTGTATACGAAATATCAAAATACGCCATCCTTAAATTTTTCTGAGATGTCTGAATTGGTCAAGGACAGAGTGTCGCTAGATGCGGTTACGATAGTAACTTTAAGGGAGTGCTCTCACTCCATTCTCACAGGCAAGATCAATGTCACGGTCAAGGACAGAGTGTCGCTAGATGCAGTTACGATAGTAACTTTAAGGGAGTGCTCTCACTCCATTCTCACAGGCAAGATCAATGTCACGTACAGTCTAATGCAGAAAGGTTTTCATCTGCTTCGTAGGAGCTGAGCTTACCGGATGTTGATCAGTTGCATTACCAGGTACTTGTACCGAGAATCAAGGTAGATCAGAATGATCAAAATACTGTCCCTTCTGAATGAAAATAGGGAGGCAGGTATATGCGTGAGATGTGCTCGTCACGTGCTTTCTCCTGACAAGAATAAGCGATAATGGTTAACAGCAGCATCGTTAACTTAAAGCCTAAATTAACGAATAACCGATAGCGGCTGATAGCAGTATAGTTAAAGCCTCTGTCTACTGTCACGACTATCCGAGTTCGAAACCGATCTAGAAATATGTTTGTTTTTGTTCTTTATCGCGTTTTCAATTTCGTTTAAATTTTCAAGTCTTATTTGAAACACATGGGTATGCTAAGTTTTGGAATTTAAAAAAGTCATCCGAGAGAAATATCCACAAATAAAAGTTGTTACCGAACCAGCATTATTGACTTTTCCCTCTTCTTACCTAATGGAAGCAGGCTTTAGTCAAGTCAATAATTTACTACGGAAAACAAGAAACGGGTTGGATATTTTTGAACGAGGTGATTTAAGAATTAAGTTAAGCAATTTTATGCCAAATATTAAAAAAATTGCATCAATACATCAAGCGCAGCAATCATATTAATATCGAACTTTTGTGCTATTAGAATCTGTGATTTTGTTTCTGAAAACTTGTTTATATTTGTAAAATTAAAAATGATAATTTAATCAATCATATTCTTAGTCTAATTGTTATCTTTAAGTTTATATACAATTATTTGTGTTATGATTATGTTGTATGCTGTATTTTATAGAGAAAAATGTAAGGAGGTCGATGAAGAAAACCATTCTTTTAAAAGGGGTCGATGCAAGAAAAAGATTGGGAATCCCTGATCTAGCTGATCAAACTGAAATTTCAAAACAATAGTAGCTACTAAAAGATTTAAACAAACTTGTTAAAAATATTTTGATGTACTCAAATTTCTATACTAAATACTGTACCTAATGGTTTCAGGAAAAACTTCGATAAGCTTTCAGGAAAAATTGGGACATCGATTTTTCAATTTGTTGTGAACTTTAAAGGAACGTCTTCGGCCAGAATAATTTGAACTTATCCCATTGCGATTGGAGAAATTGAAATTTTAAAAACAGTATTGTCATGGATCTTGCTTTAAAAATTCTTATACTTTGTCTTTTCAAACTAAGCCGATAATTTGAACTTATCCCATTGCGATTGGAGAAATTGAAATTTTAAAAATAGTATTGTCATGGATCTTGCTTTAAAAATTCTTATACTTTGTCTTTTCAAACTAAGCCGGTGCTAAGGAGAATAATTGCACCTATTATAGTGGTAAATACAAAAAGGTACAAAATTCTTTATATGCATGTATGCATGTATATTGTAAAGAATTTATATTCTCTGGCATTATCAAAAAAAGAAAATCCTCTTTTCCTGTATCGTGATGACTGCTTAGATATCAAAAAATTGGTGGAATTTGATATAGCTCAAAAGAAACAAATTTCTTTTCCTGTATCGTGGTGACTGCTTAGATATCAAAAAATTGGTGGAATTTGATATAGCTCAAAAGAAACAAATTTCTTGTGAACTATTATGGCTAGAATAACGAGGTTTATAAAATATTGCTTACATGAATTTATTCAGATACACTATGCTATGCTACATCACTGATATTTTTTTGTCTTCAACAGATGACGCCATACTCCATTCTGGAAGAATACTATGTGGCGGGGCGAAACAAGACCTTCCATAGGCTGCCCACCCCTGCGGAGGGGTCAGCCGAATCGACAGGCCGGGCCCGGACCCCATGATATTTTCAAGGGGTGCGACCAGAGACTCTACCCGGGTCCTCCAAAGTAGAAAGCCGAAGCATTTCCACGCGGCCAATCCAGCCGACATTCCCTCATTCCTCTACCATCGTAAACAAGTGTTGCAAAATAAAACAGGCGAAATTCAGATATCTGTTTTAAGATGAAGACTGAAGTAAACAATATAGGTTGGTTATAAAACAGATGCCAATACTTATTCTTTGTTTGCTTTAAAATCTTGAAATTAAGCACGATGGGCAAGAGTTTCGATCTAATCACGTTTTCTATTAGTTGACGGAAATGTAATGCGATCGATTCAACAGTTTTAAAGGCAAGATAAGTAAAAAACAGTATGACTTTAAAAGTTATAAATTTAAATTGTTGATGATTATTTCTATGTAACAGCTGTAATTTACATGATGATAATGTAAACTAGTCTATCCTCGCAATTTTATATTAAGCCAAACTATAATCACTCTTTAGAAATTAAATTAGTAGTACTTGAGAAAAATTATCATGAAATAGAAGCAAATTATAAAAGTCATCTAATGTAGACTGTTGTGAATCAACATCATGCGATTGCTACAGATCAGGCTTTCTGCAATCATCTGTAACTGTATTTTTACTAGAGGTTGAATATTTCCCAAGACTGGTAGTTAGGAAAGATTTAAGAATGTAGAAGAAAACGATGTATGAAATCTTGAAACACGTAAAAATTTCACTGGTGAAAGGAAAAAATATAGTTAAGTCAAGCTATAAAAAAGATTCCTATCAAAATTATTTTCAAAAATATATTTAAATTTCAGAAGTATGCTAAATTTATCAAAGCAGTAACAGTTCAGATGACGAAAAGTATTTTTGTTTGGTGTATGATGAAGACTAACAGCCTGTGAGGAAGAATGGATTCAATGCAGTTAAGAAATTGAGTTCCAAAGAATGCACAGCTGGTAATCCTTTCTATATTTGTCCCAGCTATGACTAATGATTCAGCAAAACACTAAATTGAAACTTACTAGAATATATTCTAAAATTCGAATGCCAAGAAACTTATATACAGGTTATATTTCACTGAAATTTTGTACTGTTACCATCAACTTCAGTGTTATAGTGTTATCTCGATAAACGAGTAAGTTGAAACATTGCAATCATTCAGAAAAATATTCTATATATATAAACTGCATTCGAATCAAATTTGCTTTGTATTGGTAGAGATTAATATATGGACTTTATAATAATGTATTATATTTTTTCTTAAACTGAAATTTTCATAGCATGAAATAGAATAATTATAAAACGTGTTATAATTAGCCTTTGTCTTTTCTATCATAAACTTTTTACTAGCAGATAGAATATTCGAAGAACGTTTTAAAAATTGTTGTTTCCTTAATATTGTATTTTTTTTTTTTTTTTGAACGAATATCACCTAATTTACGAGGTCTAAACGAAACTGCATAAAAAAATCAAACAATTAACTATGCGAATTTCTATAAGAAATATTATAGTTAATAATGTAAATAAAAATTGTTACTTGTTAATATTTTTCGTGCATTTTCATAAAAGAAATTGTATCCAAATCTGCATATTAAGAAGTTGCTGTTTTATGTTGCTGAATTTTTTGACGCTAATTACGAGTACACACACATTTTAAATTTCCCATGAAATAAAATTATGAAAAAATTTTAAATTAACCTTTCTAAAGTATAATTTCCTATTTAAAACCAATCATTAAATTTATCAAATCAATTTGATGATTTCAATAAATGATATCTTTCGATCGTATTATATTAGCTTGCTATAGCTATGATTTAAGAAATGATTTTTTTATTGAAAATACTATATACAGGTTTTGCTATGAAAAATTTTTGAAGTCATTGAAATAATCAAAATGTAATTATATCTCCCCTTTTATTTGCAAAAAATTGTTTATGCTAATATAATTTTTATTTCTGCAATGGTCAGACTATTTGAATAATGTAAGTTCTGCTTGTCTCAACTATAAAAAGTAGTTTTTATCTGAGTTGCAGAGTCGGAGTCGGGGAGTCGGAGGTTTTTGGGTGGAGTCTGAGTCGGATTTTTAAACTGCCTGGAGTCAGAAGTAGGACCTTACAAATTTTAGGGAGTCTGAATCGGATTTTTTAAAAAGGTGGAGTCGGAGTCAGAGTCGGATTATTTGCCATCCGACTCTGCAACCATGGTTTTTATATGATCTAGCAATTGCATATTAATATAGGAGAAACGAAAAAATACCTATGAAATAAAATTTATAAACACAGAAAATTATTATATTGTAAAAATACATTGCTTTTACTAATGATAATTAATGCTATAGTTTATTTTAATCAAAACTTTTCAAATATGATATCTTATATGATAATTTAAAAGACAGAATTTAATATTTCGAAAATACTTATCATCTATATTTTACCCACCATCTCTTAATGAAATCACATTTGGAGATTTGTTTTTTGGATATTTTACGGACATGCATGAAACGAAAAGCTACATGCGACAGTTATATTTAACAAAAAACTTCTTAAATCAACACACACCATTTATAATACTGTACCTGAAGTTTTAACGATCTGAAATATTTAATTCTTGGAAAATCCTGAATGAGACTCAGTGAACATATTTTAAAAAAGTGGATATCCAATATTTTATATTAAAATTTTCTTCAAATAAAATAAATTTGAAATGAAAACCCTGTAATATTTTATTTCAGATCACGTGTGTCATATAGCCTATAATAGAGACCAGGGGTGTCCAACCTTTTGGCTTTCTTGGGCCGCATTTGAAGGAAAAAAGTTGTCTCGGGCTGCACATAAATACTAATTCTAACAATAGTTGTTAAACAAAAAAGTTAAATAATGTATAATATATGATATTCACCGTGACAAATAATCAAAAATATCGTAACATAATAATCTTAGACTTCTTTTCGTTCAGAAATTTTTTCAAATTAAGCGGATCAAGAAGTTTTAATCACTGACAAATATTTTAGAAATGGAAATAGGAAATGTAGATAATGATTTTATTATTTAAATACCTAATTTCATTAAATTAATGATTTTATTATACAAAATAGAAGGATATGTTCATACAATACAGAATTCATACAAATACAGAATTCATACAAAATAGAAGGATATGTTCAATTAAACTATAAACTGTGTAAATCAATCTAAAGAAGATAATGAAAAGTCGAGGATATGTTAACCGTGTAAATCGATCTAAAGATATGAAAAGTTGAGGATATGTTCTTTTGCATAAAATGAGATAAGGATTAAAGGAAAAAAAGGGGATTGGTTCATTATGCTATAGAAGATAATGAAAAGTCGAGGATATGTTCTTTATAACCGTGTAAAATGAAGAAGGATTAAAGGAAAAAAAGGAATTGGTTCATTAATTTTTAGAGAATTTAATGCTTATACTTTTCAATTTATTTTTGAAAATGAAAAAAAAAAATTTAATACCGAATACGGCACAAAAAAAACAAATTAATAATATTCCGTACAAATAAAAACAATAATTCAAACATAAATAGGCGAGCTGCAAGCGTGGGTTGAGTTTAGTTGAACTGCGAGACTTAGACAGTAAAAGTTAATAGTGAGCGATAAATTGTGAAAGCGAAAGTGGAGTAAGAAGAACTGTGAGTTATTCTGAATTAAAGACATAGATTAGTGTTGGAAGAACTGTCAGTTATTCTGAATTAAAGACATAGATTAGTATTGTATGAGATAATTATCGAAAGTTCTTCTGAATTAAAGACATAAATTAGTGTTGTATGAGATAATTATCGGATTTCTGAATTAAGACATACAGATAAGTGTTGTATGAGATAATTATCGGATTTTGTATTGAATTTAGTAACTAGTGTTGTATGAGATAATTATCGGATTTTGTATTGAATTTAGTTATATGAAACTAGATTGTTTATTTTGTGTGTAAATAAATGGGACTATATGAAATATAACTGTATTCACTCTTTATTAATCTGTTTGTGAATAAATTGGACTATACGAAATATAGCTGTATTCACTCTTTAGTGTAAATAAATTGGACTATACGAAGTATAACTGTATTCACTCCTTATTAATCTCTACGAACTCGTAAACCCACAAATGTGTAAATAAATTGGACTATATGAAATATAGCTGTATTCACTCTCTATTTTAATAAATTGGACTATACGAAATATAGCTGTATTCACTCTTTATTAATGAACTCTTAAACCCACAAAACTCTAATACTCTTTTAATTATAAATGGCATAATTTATAAATTTATTTATGCAAAACAATCAAAATAAAAACAATACTTTTTTTTCATTTAAAAACCGTGTAAGAGAGAAACCGTGTAAATTGAGTGCCGTGCAAATCGATGGCTAGGTGTATTTTATATTGTTCTTAGAAATGCTTCAATCTTTGCCAAAATTCATCCAATTGACATTGTCAACAAAGATTGGATTTATTTTTGGTCTTCGCTGTGATTCCTGCTTCAATGTGAACAACCCTTAATTTTTTTTTGCCAGATATGTAATATAAAAAGTTTTGATCTGTCAAATATAATATATTATACATTTTATAATTTTTAATTTCTTTATGCTCATTTAAAACTGAAAACAAAATTTCATTATATTATAAAATAAGTTTAAATATATACGTAGCAATAAAATACTTTTAAAGCTATTAATTTGGTTAAAGCTAAACAATACAAGACAATGTACTTTGCTTTCATTTTACCCATGTACACTGTATATAACTAATTTATCACCAAACAGCTTGCCAACTTTAAACTGTAGACAGCGTGTAGACAGTTACACTTCTTCTATAGAGATTGAATGCAAGTCTATTTTTTCATAAAACTTATACAGTATATACCTTCTATAGAGATTGCGTGCAATTGTCTGCACGCTGTCTACAATTTAAAGTTGGCAAGCTGTTTGGTGATAAATTAGTTATATACAGTATACATAGGAAAAATGAAAGCAACGTACATTGTCTTGTATTGTTTAGCTTTAACGAAATTAGTAAACTTTAAAAGTATTTTATTACTGCGTATATATTTCAATTTATTTTATAATAAAATACAGTGAAACCTGTCAAAATGACCATCTTGATAGTGACCACCTAGTTAAAGAGACCAAATTTCAAAAGTTGATTTGTTTCCCATAAGATGTAATGTTATTTTGTTCTGTATAGTAACCACTTGTCTAATGAGTTTATTGACCATTCACTTAGTTTTAAGAAATTTTAATCTGCTAAAGTGACCAAGAAGATTAATTTCAGGCGGAATTACTGTATTTTCCTTAGAATATTTTCCATTAGATAAAATTCTAAGGATTAGTATTCAATTAGAATTTTTATGATAAAATAGTCTGTTAAACCATAAGTATATTAAATATATTAAAAAATAAATATAATAATACTACTGTACATGTACCTTTATACAGTATTTTAAGTTTGACTAGTTAAATGCACATATACAGGTTAGTATTAATTGTGATATAGTATATGCTTGCTATAAGACTGTTCGTCAGAAGGTGATATGTTCTATGTCATTATTGCTTGATTGCAAGTGGACGATTTTAATTAATATAAATTCGCAGTTTGAATTAATCTATTCTTTTCTTTTGGGGGAAGGGGAAGGTCACTGTCCTGTTTAGTGACCACCAGTGAAAAGTGACCAGTCAAGTCGGTCCCAAAGGGTGGTCATTTTAATAGGTTTCACAGTTTAATGAAATTAATTATTAATGAAATATATATAATACTGAGTTTTATAAAATATGTAATCAACATTGTAAGTTTATTATTATTTATAGAATATAATGATGAATTGAAATCTAATTACATTTATGGTGTAATAATTATCTGAAAAAACAACTATCATAAAATTACAGTAACTATATATAAAAGGTTAGATATTAAAATTCGAAAAGTTATTAAATAAAAATATGAAAACGATTGGCAAGATATAAATTGATAAGATATAAAGCAAAATATAAATTGAAAACATTTGTTAATATAAAAATCCATTATTTAGCAAAAAAGCATAAAAGCTTTCCGACATATTTCCGTAAAGTTGACTTCTGTGCAGAAGACTATGTGGGAAAGACGACTTTACAGAAACACTTCATTTAACGTGTAAAAGAAAACTTTCTGCACATTATCTTCGATCTTAAGCAGCTAACGAAAATGAAAATATTTTCGTTAACAAAATCCGTAATTAAGTTCGTTAATTCTAGATCCAAATGTTTTTCATTTATTTTTAATTATCGATATTACATTTCTTATATATATATATATTTTTTTTTTAAAATATAAAATTTTTTTATTTTATTTTTTTTTTCCTTTATCTTTAAATTATCTTCTAAAATGTTAATTTGATATTAAAATGTTTTAGAATAAAGCAAATTTATAGATCACGTAAATATATTTACAAGTTAGATAAATATAAATTTACCTGTTAGTTAAACCAGTATCCTTATCACTTCAAATTTATTATATAAGCAAATGAATTATTATTACATAACGAATTAATACAGTATCAATAGCTCCTTACTGTAATATATTAACTCACACTCACACACTATATATATATATATGCAGACACGCGCATGCCAATACTATATATATATGTATATTAGGTCTTAATTATGCAAAGAGCAAATGTTGTTGAAGACAAGAATTTTCTTTTAAGAAATCAGAAAATATTTCTAAGTATTTTGTAAGTATAATAAGTTTTTCAAACATATCTATGTAAAAAGTGCATTCAATTTTAAAAATATATTAATATATTAAGTATTTATATTAAATAATCCTAACAGGATACAGGAAGATATAGTTCCTAGATAAAAATGGATGTATATTCTCATCTTTCTTCTTGGAATTGTTTTTTTTTTCAAAATAGATATCTTCATAGCTAAAAATAGAGCATTACATAATGTTTTTCCCATATAAATTTATGAATGTGAATTTTCTTACTAACTTCAAAAAAATTCAAACTTGAGTGTTTCAAGAATTAAAACATAAGCCGTCGACGAAATTCAGAAATCCTGGTTCCCTGTCGTTTGGAGAAAAACAGATATATTGCTAATAATTTAAACAATTGCTGTATAACTATTTATATAATGGCATCTCCATCACTTTTCTGGATCTACTACTGATATAAACTAGACTGCAAAAATGATAAATTTTAATAAACACTCATCTAAAAATGAAGAGGTTATATATAATTGTAAATCAAAAAACAAAAGCTGGAAATAAATTATTTAAATAATCAAATGTGATGTTTTCCTTGAATGTAAATTCTCTAGTACGAATATTCGTATTCTCGACACAGTACAATACTCGTTTTGCTCTATTATAAATACACAAATGACCCAATAAAAATCAAAAAACTGAAATACCAGCACACATTTAATATGAAATTTTAGTTCTAGTATTTTAGAACAACAGGCTATTTAAACTTTTACTATAAACTGAAAAATTTCATAGTAGTAGATTTCTTAAAAAGAACTTAAAATATTTTCAAAATTTTTATCGGAAAGTTTAAGTTGTTAAATTCTTATGTTTGTGAATATTTTCTTACTATATCAGTCGCATTTTAAAATTTTTGGAAATCCGAGATTTCTGCTCATTATACCAGGGAATGCACTATTTTATGAAAATTCATTACAAATTATAACCGAAAAAAGTTAATTTTTAGTACTTTCCAATTTATCCTTCATAGAGGTCATATCAGAAAAGCGGGTGGAAGCATGATTATTTTCTTTCATATCCTTACCATTCGGAACTAATAATAATTATTTACGTCAGAGATTACGCACAAAACTTAAGAGTAAGCGAAATTCGTAACACACTTTAACTGCCATTCGCCCGTGATATAAATAGCATAGTCGAAAATAACTTTTTACAGGTTCATTATGCGATAGCTACACGCGTAAATTCCAATTTGAAACAGTTAAAATAAAGGCTAAAAGCTTACTTTGAAGGGCATGCTTGCCGACACCGCACAAAATGATTTAAAAATACAATTTCAAATACAGTAATACTTACTATTAATACAAACGTTGCTAGAAACTCAGCAAGAAATTCTCTCACTAATACATTTCTGATTTTGAGCGCTTTGAGCCACCTGTAAGGAACGGAACCCATCTTTGTAAATGACAGAGTTCAAAAATACCAAACAATAATAACTTCTCGGCAGACGATCTTCTCGCCTGCACAGCGCCATCTGCTAACATCAATCAATTAAAAAATAAATAAATAATTATTGAATGGAATAGATAGCAAACAATGGAAAACAATTACTTTATTGTGTGTTAATTTTAACTAAAATGACAATCATTGTTACTTAAAAGTTTGTCTAATGCTATTTTTACTAAAGGTGAAGTCTCTTTTTATTTCAAGGACGTACAAAAATAAAGTTTTTAGACGATCCAAATGCTATACAATACTGAAAAGAAATGCGTGAATGAAGATTGCAAACCGGTGTTGATTTTCGGAAATTCTGCAAGTGCAGATTTTTATTAAAAAAATTTATCAGACATTTCAAACGAATGCATTACTAAAGTATTGCGTTATAAGAATTATAGAACTACTAATTTTTGTCAGTAACAAAGGAGATATTATAATGTGATGTAATACGTTAAAAAGCGAAAAATAATGTATAATTATTAAATATGATATTTAAAGAATTTAATTGATAACAAGTAATATTAATATATAAAATCCTACATATATCGATTAATCATATTATATTATTTAGTAAATTTACAATTATTCGTATTGATCATATTTTGGATTTTTTTAGTATTGTGCATTAATATGATAATTAATTAAGACATCTTTCGTTGATTATTTATAATAATGAAACATTATATACTTAATTATTTTTTTAACAATTATTTTAACAGATATTCTAATAATTACGAGAGATATGATTATAACATCGCACTTCAAAAAATACTATTTTCCAACCGATGATAAATTTAATCGAAACAAAACAGTAATTGAATCTTATCGGAATTAATTAATTTATTTTTTTTAAATATTTATATAATACAGTATATAAACTTATTTTATATGTCTAAAAATATAGAAATAAAATCACATTCAATATAATGTTGGCATATAGACAAGGCGATAATAACATCAATTTTTGTGAGCTTTGACGATGAGTTGCATAAAAATAACTGAGAAAAATAATCATTATTTATTTTAGAATTGTTTTAAATAATTCTAAAAATAAACGATAAAAATTTCGAATATTTATTTGTTTTTATCATCACTGTAATGAATAATTTATATACATTTTTATTTTGTTTTTGATAAAAAAAAAAAAAATATGGTTACAAAGTTTCGGCGACGATATTTTATTACCAACTTATAATGATAAATTGCAGTAATTCATCATTATGAGTTATTTCATAAATCTTTCCTCGTCCTTCATTCATAACGTTTCTTCAACATAAATTTCCTATTTAAAAATGCCATGAATGATTGATATAGTGACATATACTTAAATAAGTACAGAACTGTATTATTTTATTTTTATAAAACCGAAGTAAATATCTGACCATTAACACCAAAAAGCAATTAGATATTTTTCTTTCCAGCTTAAAACTTTGATTCGATTTTTATATTCTCTCGATTATTATTAGAATGTAACATAATATTTCGAAAATGTAAAATATTTCGTATAGTCAGTCTGTAATTATCTTTTTGCTTTACGTAACAATATCAAAGTGCTGCATCACATATCAAAGTATGTATATGTCATATCAAAGTATAGATTTAATAATGTTATTTTATCAAAAAATATTTTAAAAAATTCCTCATTAAGTAGCCTACTAGTTCTTATTAATTATCTAAAAATTAATTTTTATAATTGTATCCTTTAAATTAGCGGTGCAAAATGAATAATTTATTTTAAATCCAGTATACTAAAAATTATTAAATATAAACTAAGAAAATTTGAGGGAAAGTTGATTTAAAATTATGTATTGAAAATATCAGTAACATTTTATAATAGATTTTTAAGCAGCTATATGCAAAAAATGACGATTTTAAATTTTCACAAGAATATATGCAAATATGAAATATGAAATTTGTAACGCATTAATTAACATTAATTTTATTTTAGTACTAATAATACTAACAAAGTATTATATAAAATATAATATTATTAAGTAATGTTTTTATTTATTTGCTAATATAATTTTATTTTAATATAAAAAATTAAATTTAAAAAATAGCATTAATTTCAAAACATTTTTCTGTGCAATTTTTGTCTTTTTTTTTTGTTATCGAAAATTTTATTGATCTGTTCTAAGAATTCTAATTATCCACATCACGAATTTTTTTATTTATACAAACGATGTTAACATGATGAATTTTACCATTTTAAATTAAAGCCATTTTTGTAGATCGAAAAGATAAATCCTGTAATGACTTACCTTATTCCGCTAAAATCTCAAATTGCTTTTCTAAAAGGATCGGTTAGCACATCCGGTATACTATTGAAGATACTGTATATACAACCATTATTTCTTAATAAAAATTCATGTTTTAATATTCGAACTACTTAAAATTTTATTAATGTATTATTATTTTTTTAATCTTTACAAAAAATGTTACATTCTACTTATAAATTAAATTAAGTTTGTAAGTAGCTCTATTAAATCAATTAAATTTAATTTTTAATTGATTTACTTGGTATACTTCGCAATTATCTAAGAAATAAAAAAAGCTGATATACAGTATATATATTATATCCATACCTTATCGTAAGGTTACTACATAGATTATTGTATTCGTAAGTAGGAATTTGCAATTTCGCATAAACTATTTTAGCAGGAGTCAATGATCTTGGTGTACTAGCCAATTAAACGTACATTCGTAGCCAGCTAAAATGAACTACATTATAATAAATATCAACTGATCATTTATCCTTTTCCTCAACTAGAACCCCAGTCTGAAAATGGAATTTGACGAATTAGCTTGTATTTATATTCTAATTATCAAGCAGAGAAAAAATTAAACATAAAAACAGTATTAGATACAATTATGAGTTAATGTTTAATAAAAGGGCAATAAGTATTAATGGAGATTTGCTTCGATGAAACTACTGTATTAATTTTTTCTGTTCATTCACAACTTACGCTTCTTTCTTCTATTTATAAATAATTTGACCTAGCAAACCAGAAAAATGGCCTATTTTATAGCTTTTAAAGATAACACACTTCTAAATATAAGAAACGTCTAAGATAGTTAGTTATAACTGTTTAGTTATAACTAAACAGGAAATGGAGACAAATGAATAACTATTTAATTGAAAGTGCGTGCAGCAATTACATTCAAATTCTGCTCATTACATTCCAATTTATTTGAATGGCAGTATTACATAAAGAGCCACAAAAAAATTAGTTGCCAATTAAATAGTTAATGCAGGAATGATTCCATACAAATCATAAATTTTAACATATCCAACTAAACTGTTGACCAAGATATAGTTGACAGTGCGCGTAGCCACGTATAAGCATATTTTTTTTGTATAGTCCGGCTCTGACGAAAAAAATTTTGTCCGTATAAGCATTTTGTTAGCATTTTTATGACGATTCTCGCTATATAATTTAACTACATTTTTTGCATTTAACACTTTTTAATTTGAGCTTTTTGTAATTATACTCTATAATAAAGCATTTATTATATAGAAAATAAACCAAATACGATAATGAAAAACAGGGCCGGATTATCCATTAGGCACAATAGGCACCCCGACAACAGGGCCCCAAAAGCAGTTAAAATTATTGAACAATTTTATCATTTATTTAATAAAACTTTTGTGCCTGTGGGTCCAAAGGATCTTAATCCGGCCTTGCTGAGAAAATAGGATATTATAATAGTGTTATAATTTAGAAACAGTTATTTAGTTGATGTTAGTTATCTAGTTACTTACGTATTAACGCCACCGCAGGTGTGTGTACAACAAGATTGCTCTTTATTGGCGCATTAGCGCAACTTCTGCTGCGGTGGCGTTAATACGTAAGTACCGTTATCTATTTATTTTTTATTATTATCTTAAATCGTCAATTAAATAATAACATCATCCTATCTTCATAATTTTATGATGCATACTATATTATATTGTCATAAATTTTATAAATAAAATTATTTAATACTATAGATAATAACAGAAAATATAGCCTAGTTGATAGTATAAGCTTAACATATGAAAGAAAAAAATGAGAATGATTCTAACTCAAGCTTAATATTGTAACTATTGGCTATCTCACATTATAGGTTTGGTGTAAATTCAAATTGCTATAACTTTGGTTCCAAATTAAATATTATTGATCTATTATTATTGCAAAATTTTATTTGAAAAGAATGTTTATTTGGATATAGAATGTAAATTTCGAAGAGTCAAAATCGAGTAACAATAAAAATAGAGCAATTTAAAAATAGTAGTAAAAAAGCATAGTTTTTCTTTCTCTCCATCTTCCTTCGTAGATACTTCTATAGACTCATTATCCTACCGATTCTGATTGAATTTGATAAACTATATAATCTGGATTTTATGTTGACTATATATTCCCTTTAAATTGCATTAGAATTCAAGTCAAATGAAGGGGGAGAGAGGTGAAAAACACTTCTCTACATTTGTACAGACCATATTGTTCACTCACTTTCGAATAAATAAAAAAAATAATTGTCAAATAGTCCTATAGCCAGTGGTTTCCAAACTTTTTGTGTCTGTGCCTCCCTTTTTTCATAAAAAATTGGCACGCCTAATTGTCAAATAATCCTATAGCCAGTGGTTTCCAAACCTTTTGTGTCTGTGCCTCCCTTTTTTCATAAAAAATTTGCATGCCCTCTCATTTTCATAACAATCTAATTTTATAAATACTTTCTACTTACAATTTAATAATAAATTGGCACGCCCCCTCATTTTCATAACAATATAATTTTATAAATACTTTCTACTTACAATTTAATAATAAAAAACAATATACCATATTTTGTATAGATAAAGTTCTTATACTTAAAAAATATATATTTATTATGGTGTAATAATTTTTAACATAATTAAACAAATCTTACGAAAAAACTAAAAATAGAATACATGTTTAATACAACATAGTATTTAATGCGATTGATGGGCTCGTTTTTCAGCACAAATTCTATCAAATCGGATGTTATGGAAGCTTTCGCTACTCTCAATTCTTTTACAATCACTAAACGAGATCGTTATTTTGTCTTTAAAATGCTACGAGCAGAAAGTTTCTCGGTACATGGATATATGTACTGTATTTATAATCATTTTGCTAATTCATTTTATTTCGACACTAATTTGAATTTATTTTTGCTTGTTTGTGTCAAAAATGATGTTTTTTGTTAATTCTTGCGCGCCCCTTGGAATAGATTCGCGACCCTCTAGTGGCGTGCGCCCCACAGTTTGGAAAACACTGTGGGGCGCGCGCCACTAGAGGATATACATCAGGGGTGTCCAACCTTTTGGCTTCCTTGGGCCACATTTGAAGAAAAAAATTTGTTTCGGGCATCACATAAAATACATTAATTCCAACGATAGTGGTTAGACGACTGGAGGACCACGTGGTAACGCGTTAGCGTGTCACGCAGGAGGACCCTGGTCCGGCATCTCCTGAAAAGTTTTTTCGGGGCTTAGGGTTCGGCCCGGCGATCCCGTCCTTCACCATCCGGTTCCCCTCCACGTGTATAGGTGCAGCCCATGGTTGGAACCGGCCCCGCCTCTTAGTAATCTCACTGATTGGAAAGGAGCGTAAAACAAAAAAAGATAGTTGTTAAGCAAAAATTAATGTAAGATATATGATATTCACCTTGACAAATAAGCAAAAATGTCGTAAAATACTGTAGTAATCTTTTACTTCTTTTCGTTCAGAAATTTTTTTAAAATCATTGGCGGAATCAAAAAGTTTTAATCACTGAAATAAGAAATATTTTAGAAAATAAAAATAGGGAATATAGATAGATAGTTAAATAATAAAAACTTCATTGACTTCATTAAGTACATAAAAATCTCAATGTTTTAAAGAAGTTTACAATTTTATGTTGAGTCGCATCCGGCCCGCGGCCCGCAGTTGGACAGCCCTGGTATACACTGAAAAAATTTTTAAAAATCGTCTCAAAAATTATATATAATTATGACATGTTATATTTTTATAATGTAAATATATGTAAATATTGTTAGATTTTTCTCAGAGAAACAATTTTTATTTAAAAAAATAAGTAAGGAAAGATTGATAATCGGTCATAGATCATCTCACTATTTAAATTTGAAATCTTTCTGAAAATAAAAAATTATCAAAATCGAATCATTATCACTGAGGTAATATTGAATGTATTTCAATTATTTTCAGCAAACTTGACTCAAGGGCACTCACTAACTTGTTTCCGAACTTTTTTAATCGACTGCCCCGCCCTACCTATTGTATTGTTACGATGCTACTAGTGGATAATATATGTGAATTTTCTTCGAATCAAATAATATTTACACGAGATATTGCCTAATTTCCTGAGAAAAGATATCATATTGATTATTTTCAATACGTTAGACTCTCTAATATAGCGCATCTCAAATTTTTCAAAGCGTAACCCAAATTGAATAGTGGGCAGTTCTTTCCAGTTCACTGTAAAATTTTAAATGAAAATGTAAAGAGATTAAAAAGTGATACTGTTTATACTTGTTGAAAAAATCATTTTATTTTTTGATTTATTAAGATACAGTAGTGAAAAATAAAACTTCATTGATAGATATAGCGGCTCCAAGACCCATCGAGAAAACACTCGAGAGATGCGTTGGTTTAATAATTCCTAATAATATATACATTTGTAGTAGTACGTATTTGTAGTAGTAGTAGGTAGTATTCTGAAATTCATATATGTGTAGTAGTATCCATATATATGAATTTCAGAATGTGCCATTTGGAATGATTAATGATACAGGATTAAACTATACATAGCCTATTATGAAAATCATCTTCAATGGCATGACGTCAAGTTAAATATCAAAACTTTATTGAATGGTTCCATAGTTATTATAAAGAAACACCAAATGTTATCGGCCGGATTGGCTGCATGGAAACGCTTCGGCTTTCCACCCTAGAGGACCCGAATTCGAATCTCGGGTCACATTCCTTGGAAAACTTTTATCATGGGGTCCAGGCTTGATCTGTCCATCCCCGTCCTCCATAATCCGGCTATCCCTTCCGCAAAGATAGGTAGCATGTAGAAGACTTGTTTCGCCTGCCCCTTATTACTGATTGGAAAGTGTCGTCATCTGTTGACAAAAAAAATCTTATATATTTGAGTCCTCCGTTTTTAAACAGATGAATATATGGAATTAATAATAATAAAAATCTTACTTCAAATTCGACTAATTTATGCATCACGAAATTGTTTTCAACGACCTGATTTGCCAGCAAAATTTAATAAAATTTCAATAATTAACTTAGGATATATTTAAGAGATTATCTCAGAAGTTTGAATATCTGTCATTTTTAAGATTGAAAATTCATTTTGAAAATTGATTTTTATTTGTCCTACCAGATTGACTTGAAGGCAAATAACATTCATTGAGGTAACTTTAATGGCAGAAAATCACTATCAGATATTATGAAAATCTACTAATTACTTCAAAAGTTTATGGAAGATATTGGCAAAGACCATGCTAACTTATAAAATCATACCTCACTTTCCTTCGAAGAATAGGTTAAAAATACATTTTATTAAAATTAAACGTAAAATAATAATTTTTACTTTCGCATGATCAAATGCTTATAGAAAAATACATTAATCGTGAATGATTTTTTATGGTTGTTTCTACGATTTTGTGATTTCTGACAAATTACGATTAATAAAGTACTTAAATGACTGAAGTGTTAATGAAAATTTTGAAGTTTTAACATCAGTTTTCTCTATTAATTAATATCAAAGATATGAAATATTGGTTAGAAACACTTTTGTATTTTCTATAAATTGTTCTGTACAAGTTTTATCATTAAATGTAATGATAAAATTTTAAATAAATTGAAATTTCAAAAAAATTTAAGAAATTTTCTCAAAATTAGATAATTAATTTTTTTATTTTAATATGATGAAGAATAAAAAATATTTCCAAAAGTTTTTCCAAAGAAGCGAAAGTGTTTCCATAAAAAGTAGAAAAATTTCACAAATGGTATGATATTTAGAACCGAAATAAATAATGTTAATAACTCTTTATAAATGAATCCTCTTACAATGAAATACAGTAGTCCTTATAACGAAATTGTTCATCTGTCCTGGCAATTGCGAACATCCTTAGAGTTAGCGTCGATCAAAAAACAGACACGTCGAAATCAGGAATGATCGAAGTCTCGGCAAACAAATATACCACTAGTAATTTGATATTTAAATTTTTTATAATAAAGAAAGAATCGTCAAATTTTTTTTAAATAATAGTAGGTCTTACTGTATTTATGAGTATGTTATCTTTAAATATTTTTGTTCAGTTAAAGTTGATATTTATAACTCTATATTGTATTTACAATATTATTTCCGATAATAGTTTAGAAACTTAATAAAGATATGCAGTATTCTATATAAGAAAAATTGATTTAAACAGAAATGACCTTTAGAAGCGTCCGATACAAAAAAGCATTGTGTTTCCAGTCAACTTTAAATCCTATCATTTATCATCAGACTTGCCTATAATTGGTTATTAGATAAGAATCTTAAAATAAAAATAATATAGGACGAATCATGACAATATTGAATGAATATAATCAGGAATAAATGAATTTACTAACAGATTTTCATTATTTTGAGCATTTTTAAGTTTTATTCATCAAGAAATGATAAATATTACCTAAATATATTTTACTTAGAATATAAAAATTTTAAAGAAATTATCGGTTTTTTTCTCTGAAGTTTGTACGGTCAATAATCGAGAAAGTTGATTTTGCATGTGCTATTTTAAAAAGCATTAAACTCGAAATATCGTCCTATTTTTCCTAGTTAATAGCTATTTATTCAGAATTGACTTATACTATCATTCTTAAAAATAAATAAAAAATCTATTTGTTAATTTCTTTATTTACAAATTAACAAATAGATTTTTATTTAAAGCAGCCAGATTTCTAAGGGTATGTTCGTAATAAATCAGGCAACGACTAGGTTAAAATGCTTGACAATGACTTAAGATCGCGACCGAAACTATTTTACCGAACGAATACTGACAACATCATGATGCTGCCACATAAAAATATATACGCAATTTGGCAGATATGCAGAGCATTTATGCCCCATTAGCATCAGCGGTATTGATCGAATGAACAGATGATGTGATAGAAATGACCCTGCTCCTGAACTGAGTCGTGACTTTCGGATCGCAAAATCGAAATGCTAAATCGAAAGAATTTGTCATTTCAACGAATGGATTGAATCATTACCTACATTTATTATGAACACATCATAAGATGGCAATGAAGGGCATATGAAACCAGAGCCAGCAAAAGATGATAAGCAAGATAAAGCACAGCTGAAAGTAGAATAGAGGTATCACGGCAGGGACGTAACTATGAGTGGGCCCGGTGGGCCATGGCCCATGCATTGAAAGTTCTGGCCCATCCTGGATATATAACCCGAAACGTAAAATTGAAAACCGCAAGAGTTCAACTCCACATAACCTAACACGCCTTGAGTTTTGTAAAAATGAAAATTTACAACTGAATACATTAAACATCTCATAATCCAAGACGCCTTGTATTCCGTAAAAATGAAAATAAAAAACCACAAGCATAATTTAAGCCCACATAATTTCACGCTAATAGCGATAAAATGTTTTTATTTACAAGCCGCGAAAAGACGCATCCTTTGCACATTTTACGCAGTACTTAATTAATGCAATTAGCTGGAAAGAATAAATAAAGTTTCAAAATACTGGTAAATATAAGTATTTATTTGATATCAGCTCAATACAAAATTATGCGGTAATTTTTACTTAATGATGCAAAACGATCGATTACTTTGTCCAAATCGAGAGCTTTTGCGATTTTTCTCTCGATGAACATGATGGCTAAATTGCTTAACCGATCATCAAGCATTCTGTTACGTAAATACGATTTAATAAAGCTCATACGGAAGAATGTTCTTTCACATCGGTGTGGCCCATACTTGGCCCACCCAAAAAAAAGCTGGTTACGTCACTGTGTCACGGGCACCTTTGCATCTACTAAATTAATAATTGTTATATGCGGTTATCGGCGTTAGCAATAGTAATAACGATTCAAAATGTGTTATTTTAACTTATTGAAGAATCATTCTCTCTCTCTTTAAATTCTAAATACTTTAAATGAAACAAAGAACGCGGTGCATATTTATTTGATATTCAAGTTAAAAGTAAAAGGCTTGACATTAAAAAATAAATAAATTTTTTTTGAAATTAGATTAATTTGAAAGATTCCTTTAGGAACTTAGTAATTTTATATCCAGAAGTTAATCAAATTTTATGGAAAAACTGATGAAAGTTGGCTTTTGGAGTAATATTAAAGGAAGTCTTATTTAATGGCCAAGTTGTTAAAGGATATATGCTAAATAAATAGATGATAAATATCCAGAAATAAGAGATGAATACTTAAAAAATAAATTGCCTTTAAAGCGAGAACAAGAAATGCTGCATTTTCAAAAAATTCGATTAAGAACATTTTGAAGTTTAGATATACTGTATTTACTTAAAGTGTATTTTCAGTTATAATTCATAGAAGAAAAATGGTAATGCTGGAAAGTACTATACTACTCCAAATATCATTAATATAAATCAGTTTTATATGATAAAACTGATTTATATCAATGATATTTGGAGTTTCATTTAGTTTCCAAACATATGGAGTCAATATTTTCAAAGTGAATTTATTATGAAAGTTCGTCTCTGCTTGGTGGAAACAGAGAGATAAATTTGGATATAATTTTAAACCCAATAGTCTTAAAAAACAATTTTTTTGGAACAAGAATGATATTACAGTATAATATATTCAATTGAGATTGATCAGAAGTGTTAAAGGATATAATTTTAAAATATTCTTGATTAGTAATGGATTTTAAAGCCTTGCTTTCCATATTCTATTTCATCAATAAATAATATTCCCTAAATGTTAAACAAAACTATTATAAACTATTAAAATTATATAATAATGTATGTTGCCTATACTTATGTGAACTAAATATTGCGTATATGTGTGTGCATATACGGTATGTATAACCTGTATACATACTGATTACATTAGTTTTCAAGTATATAATTTACGTATATTATACTGTATACTAATACAATTTGACACAATACTTTTTGCAAAATAAAGATGATAATTCTAAACATTTTATATAACTTCAAGTAAATTTAAATAGGTTTAATAGAATACTATCATCTATCATCGACATAATTCTTTCTAAAACGTGTAATTACGCGGCACTAATGATTGAATACGAATATTTTAGTCGGCCGGATGGCCGCGTGGTAAAGCTTTGGCTTACTACCCTGGAGGATCCGGGTTCAAGTCCGGGTCCCACACCTCCAGTTTTTCAGGAGGGGTCCGGGCCTGGCCCGGCCCGTTGAACCCCATCCTTCAACCATCCGGTTGACCCCATCACGGGTGTTGGCCAGACTGTGATGGGCTCTACAAGTGGCCGCCGCCAGATACAGTATTTCCCATGAGGATATGGCGGCGTAATCTAATTAACCTAACCTAACCTAACGAATATTTTAATTTAAAATTTTAAGAGTAAGTCCGTCCAACTTGATATATATCGTGACAATGCATTACATTGTCTATAAAGCGACAAACATATATGGACAATTAAACGATCCTCTCAACTTTCTGAAAATACGGAGCAGGAAGGCTAAATTGTGCAAAATACAATAAATTTCTGGGATTCATCACTATGCGGGACAAAATACAGAAATCCGGGACAGTTCGCTGCTTTAATTTTTTTTCAACCAGATGACGCCACTTTCCATTTTGGAATAATAGGGCGAATTCCAAATCTCAACAGACTAATCAGTGATGAGTGATCAGAAACAATCAGCAAGAAACTTGTCTGATTAACTCAACACTGATTGGCTTGATCACTCATCACTGATTAGTCTGTTGAGATTTGGAATTCGCCCATACTAAGGCTGAACTCGCACGTAGCACAACAGAATCATAACCACAACCACAAAACGGTGGTTGCTTGCTTGTGGACGGTCGTGGATTATAATTATATTAATATATAAACGCATAATCTAACTCAGACGGACCACTAACTGAAGTCAGTTTCAACCGCTGTCGCAACATATGGTCCGAGTTAGATTATGCGTTTCTATATTAATATAATTCACCACCGTCCACAAACCGACCAGTTTTGTGTTCGTGGTGTGGTTTTGTTGTGATACGTGTGAGTTCAGCCTAAGTGGTGGAGGGTAACAAGCCCTTCTACAAGCTGCCCACTCCTGCGGAAGGGTCGTATTTTGGAGGACGGTGATCGGGCCCGGATCCCATGATAAACATTTTCAAGGGGGTGGGATCCGAGACTCGAATCTCGGTTCTCCAGAGTGGAAAGCCGAAGCATTTCCAAGCGGCCAATTCGGCCGACTGGCTGCTTTATTTTTATTGATTACTATATAGAATAAAATTCTATTAAATATTTACTGAAATTAAAAGTCCGATAATAGGAAATGAAATATCATAATTAAAAAATATTCTAAGCATTGAAAAAAATCTATTTACAATAAATTCTCTTATAACGAATTATAGCAAAATCAGATTCCTTTTAATTTATTGGAAAAGTTTTACTGCACAGTATTAATTTTTCTAACATAAAACCAACGGTGCATAAAACAAATCTTTGATAATTTTTACGGTATATGGCGCGGAATGTATAACTATTCCATGAATTATTCAAATATAAATTACACATTAACATTTCATCATTTAACAAATTCTTTTTTTCTTTTTTTGTTAACAGAGGACGCCACTTTTCAATCTGTTGATCAAAAGTATCTGAACGAAAATAGATCCTACACCGGCTGTCCATTGTTGCGAAGGGATCTGTTAAATTGTAGAGGCGAGGATCGATAGCTTTTATAATAAAGACTATTTAGATAATAATTAACCCGAAACAAGCCTATTTATTTAAAAGAATAAACATTCTTTTTTAAATATTGAACTGATTCCCCGTATAAATTTTCCAAGAGGTGGAAGGAACCCTGAATCGATCCCGATATTCAAAAAAGGAACACATTCAAACTTCACAGTCATCTCTGTAATAATTTTTTAACAATTTCAGTAATTTTTTTAAAATTTAATAGGGCAATTTAGCCATTTAGGTCGAATATGATATAAGATTAATTAATGCAGCAGTTTCATCTAATAAAAACCTTCAGGGTTCAAAAAAGGAACACATTCAAACTTCACAGTCATCTCTGTAATAACTTTTTAACAATTTCAGTAATTTTTTTAAAATTTAATAGGGCAATTTAACCATTTAGGTCGAATATGATATAAGATTAATTAATGCAGCAGTTTCATCTAATAAAAAACGATGGGGCATCAAAATAACAGATAGATATTCAATATTCATGTAGTTTGCCAATTTTTGAATGAAGCCGTAAATAAACTTAGCCACGAATGATACGATCTGTTATGTTTTGGCACCAAGTCTTTCTTTCTGTATATATTTATAGTTGTGAATTTCATCCTTATCATTAACATAGCGAACACAACTCGATATTTTATGGATTTCTTCCAATCTTCTAATTAGGAAAACTTCAGTATCTGCTATAATAAAATCCGTTTTAATAAAAATTTGCCCCAAACAAGCCTATTTATTTAAAAGAATAAGCATTATTTTTTAAATAATGAAATCAATTCGGTTTAACTGACTATAGAATTATAATTTATAAAAGATAATTTAATTCTTCTCAAAACTTTTCTTTATTA
Organism: Olivierus martensii; assembly: GCA_000484575.1. NCBI lineage: Eukaryota > Metazoa > Arthropoda > Arachnida > Scorpiones > Buthidae > Olivierus > Olivierus martensii. The sequence continues at coordinate 30,847 of AYEL01063830.1, forward strand.
ATTTAATATAGTGCAGTATTATATTTTTATAGATTAAAAGTTAAATTATTATGCTTATACAGGTATCCCTCATATAACACGTTCTCCTACAACATAATATTCGCTCCAATACGATTTGAAAATTGCATCAACCCTCATATAACACGGTACTTCTACAGCATTCTACAACATGGTTTTTACTTAATACATTTAGAAAATTATGTTTACTCTCCTACAACACAAAACATTTTCATTAATTTCTGTAAATCCATACAGGGGACAATCATTGGGAAAATACTTAGCTAAAATTAATCATAAATGCAATTTCGTTAGTTTACTGTGAGAGACGATACCCAGTCTATTTTCGATTTCGGTTTGAAATTGAATTAATTTTGTGATTGCATTAATTGTCGCCATTTGAATATTTGTGTTCCAAACGTACAGTTCTTGGATAAAAAATAAGTTTTTATTCTTCAATAGAAGAATATGAAAGAGAAGAAAAACATTTTATTCATAAATTTTTTTGGGGTATATTCTAAGGAACGATTGTTTTCTAGCGGGTTGTAGCGGGTTACATTGCAGATTTTGTAAAGAGAGCAGAAGATACACAAACTTTAAATGCAGAAAAGTTTAGAAAGTGAAATTGATATTGTTAAAAAGAAAAAAACGTTTTCATTTTTAATGAACAGCGGTAAAGAAGATATACAGTAATTATTAAATGAATGGTTAGGTTATATAGGTTAATTATTAAGTGAATATAGATTGTATACTTTTTTCATTTGTTTTGTTTGATACACATTATTTTTTTAGGGTCTTACATATATATTTTTTCTTTCTTTATGTTTCGTGTTATTAATATTCTTAATAACAATTAAATTTCTTATGTGGAATAAAAGAAAGTTATTTATTTTTCATTGGGTTTGGAACGTATCTCTCCTTTGTATATTGGCTCTGGGTCTCATATAACACGGTTTCACACAACACGCTGTTTTTCAGGAACCTGTCTACCGTGTTATAGGAGGGATACCTGTATTTGAAATTAAATATTGCATTGCATTTCGATATATCTATATCTATCTATATATATATATATACCCTTTAAAAAATGCCAGTTTGTGTGTCCCCCTCGTCAGAATTGTAAAATATATTAAAGGTCATACAATCATACGTGATCTTATAAAAAAGATTTATACCCTTTAAAAAATGCCAGTTTGTGTCCCCCCCTCATCAGAATTGTAAAATATATTAAAGGTCATACAATCATACGTGATCTTATAAAAAAGATTTATAAGATTTTTCAAGTATTTTTACTTAAAAATCAAATAAGCTTATCTTACGAGATTTGAACTGAGGAACATAATAATTTATCATTTCAGAAGATGAATCTCCTTTTACGAATTTCATCAGCATTTTCACATCATATTTCTTAATCAGTTCTTCAAATGTTGTTAATGTAAAAAAATTACTGTATATTTTGTTATTGAGAATTTGAAATGTATATGGCGTTTATTTTTCTGATTACACGATAGCATACTTCACGCAACGAATTTAAGGTTAATGTAAGTCCAGAAGAATATACAGTCAAACCCCGATAAGACGCCACCACCGTTTGGGGACGATTTTGGCGGTTTATAGAAAACACGTGTAGTATAAAAATGAAAATGAACTCCGAATTTATTAAATTTAATAAAATACAGTACATTTATATTTTACCTCCAGATTTAATATTTCTAAAAAACTGTATACTTTATTGGCGGCCGGATGGCCGAGTGGTAACACATTGGCGTGCCACATTGGAGGATCCGGGTTCGCGTCCCGGGTCTGGTCCCGGATTTTTTCGGGGTACTGAGCCCGGTTTTCTTTCAAAAGTAGATTTAAAATAAAATAGATTAGGTTAGTTAAGTCGCCAAATCCGCACGATTGATATTCTGTATCTGGCGGCATCCACTTATAGATCTCATTACATGCTCGCCACTCCCATGATGGGATCAACCGGATGGCTGAAGGATGGGGCTTAATGGGCCGTGCCGGACCCTTTCTGAAAAACTGGAGATGTGGGACTCGGATTTGAACTCGGTCCAGCTGGTAAATCAAAGCTTTATTGGCAACCGGATGACCGAGTGGTAACGCATTGGCGTGCCACACTGGAGGATCCGGGTTCGCGTCCCGGGTCTGGTCCCGGATTTTTTTGGGGTACTGGGCCCACGGTTGGAACGGAACTGGCCCCGCCCCTTAATAATCTCCCTGATTAGAAAGGGGCGTAAAATATGCAAAAAAAAGCTTTATTAGGTAGCCATCCAGCCGACCCAGTTTTTCAGGAATGGTGCGGGCCCGGCTCATAGAACACCATCCTTCAACCTCACGGTTGACCCTATCATAAGTATTGGCCAGCCTTGGCCCGGCTCATGTAGAACACCATCCTTCAACCTCACGGTTGACCCTATCATAAGTATTGGCCAGCCTGTGATAGACTCTAGAAATGGATGCAGATAAAGTACTGTACTGTATAGTCGATCGCATGACCGGATAGCAGCATGGTTAAGCGTTCGATTATCATGTGGAGAATTCTAGAGAAGAAAATCATTGTCTTTACACCTTTTATTTTAGCCCAATTGGGCCAAAATTTTTATATGATTTTAAATGAACTACGCTAGGCCTATATTCTGAATTTGGTCAAAATTGGTTAAGCAATGCAGTATGTGAAGGCATTTATGGAAATTGAATTCCCACTTTGTTTTGACCCGATTGTGCTCAAATTTTCAAGGGACCTCAAGTAAACTAAGAAACACCTATATTCCAAATTTCATTGATATCAGATGCGACCTGTAGAGGTGGCTGCATAGGAGGATCAAAAGAAGAAGAAAAATGACGCTTTTTTGTCGATTTTTGCAATTTTTAAACTGCTCTAATTCTATTATTAATTGGATATGAAACTTCAAATTTAGCAATCTATATCCTATTGAATACTTTTCTCAAATGTAATTGTCAGATTAATAATAATTAACTTAGGACGTTACTCTGATTAAATTATTATGTTAAAAGTTTTGGACTGCTTATGTGTGCTTAGTATTTGTTTAATAGTTATTTAAATACTGACGAGAACAGTTAGGTTTTTAGTTTTATTTTATTTTAGGACCAAAGTTACAGCGAGTTGAATTTTGGCTGTAATGACTCCAGTAATAAGAGTCAGTCAGTACTTGGCTTAGAATCACTGCCATGCCTCTTGATTATGTCTTTCAGATATTGCATCTAAGATTCATCATCAATATTTAACCTCTTGTATACCATTGATGGCATTTGCCACCCAGTGGTAGACAAACAATAGAATTTTAAAACTGCAATTTCACAAGTCATAGTCAGGTTATTGCAATTGTGTTTAGGGTTTTTGAAAAGGGACTATAATGAGTTTCTGATGATGGTTCTTAAATATTTTCTGGCCAAAATTTTTTATTTTAAATTGTTTTTATGAAAATTTATTTAAGTATTAGGAAGAGAAATTTTTTATTCCCTTCTTTCTCTATATTCTATATTAATGTATTTATATTATCTGAGTTATAAATAACATTTATGTACAGTTTAAGTTCAATAACTGAAGTGCCTATGCCAAAATCCTAAAAACAAGATATTACATCAATAAAAACTTCAATGCTGATGTCTAAAATAATTCAACATATACAATGAAGATAAACAGTTCTGATCAAGAGAGAAAGTATTTTTTTTTTCTATCCTGATCAGTGCTATTTATCCTTATTTTAATTTCACATCAGGAAATAAAATATTTATTTGGCCTATATCAAAAGTTAATGTTGTAATTTAAGTCCAGGTTAACTTAAAAATAATTCTGTCAGAAACATAAAAATAAAGATCAAAACAGAGAATACTAGCCTAAGAATTGGATAAAATTGAATTATCCCTATTTTGCTTACATTTTAGTATTAATGCTTAAACCAAAACAGTAATGAGCAAAATTAATATAAGAGAAATTTTTTTTCTTATTTATAGAATATCTAATTAAAACTTATACACAAAATAAGTTAATAATATCAGAAGTTTAAAGACTCAGTCATATAAAAAAATAATACAATGGGTCCTCATATAACATCAGGGTTAGGTTCCTGAAAATTGCAATGTTAACTGAAACCAGAACACTCATATCCCTAATGTTATAAGTCAGGGTTATATTCCTATAAAGCTTTCTTTCTGGTACTGGAATTTATACTATTTATTGAGCTGTTCAGAAAGTAGTTTTGTTTTTTTCCCACAAGTGGTGTTAGTTGTATTTTTACCCTCCAGTTTCATTCTAAGCCATATTGTCATTATAAATTTTGACAGCTGACATTTCAAGATATATTTATAAAAATTTTTTTTTTATTCTGTGCAATTGTTTTTTTTGTCCTATCAAAAATGGAAAACAAAAAGGAGCATTTTTGGCATATTTTGCTTTTTTATTACTGATAAGGTAAGATTGTTGTTCAAGCAAGAAAAAAGTTATGTGAAGTGTATCGAGAAGATGTGTAAACAGAACGCCAGTGCCAAAACTGGTTTGCAAAATTTTGTTTTGACAATTTTGATGTTAAAAATGCACCACGTAGTGGAAAGTCAGTTGAAGCTGATGATGACAAAATAAAGGCACTGGTTGAAGCAAATTGCCGAATAACAACACAAGAAATTTCTATAAGATTGAATTTGTTGAATTCGACTGTTCATGACCATTTGAAACGACTCGGTTTCGTTAAAAAAGCTCAATATTTGAGTTCCACATGTTTTCAAAGAAAGATTTGCTCCATCGCATTGACATCTGAAATTTGCTGCTCAAACCTGAGGAAAATTATCTCTTTCTGAAGTGGATCATACTGGTAATGAGAAATAGATGATGGCTGCATGGTAAAGCTTTAGCTTACCACCCTGGAAGATCTGGGTTCAAATCCGGATCCCACACCTCCAGTTTTTCAAGAGGGGATCTGGCCCGGCCCATTGAACTCCATCCTTCAACCATCCGGTTGACCCCATCATGGGTGTTGGCCAGCCTGTGTTGGCTCTACAAGTGGCCGCCGCCAGATACAGTATATCCCATGAGGATATGTTCTGTAAGTGGCTGCTGCCAGATACAGAATATCCCATGAGGATATGGCGGCTTAATTTAACTAACCTCTAACCTAAGAACAGAAATTCTACAAGCATGGAATCATGCTACACCAGAAAGGTGGCAAAATGTATTGGCTCAAAATAGTCAATATATGATTAATTAAAATATTTATATATTATTAAAAAATTGCTGTTCATTTTCATGAAAAAAAATGAAATTACTTTCTGAACAACCCTATAATAACTTTCTTCATTTAGTCATTACTATATTTATTAATAATGAAAATTAAATGAATGAAAAACATGATTAAAGTGTAAATTTTTATTGGAAAATGTTACATAGTAGTTTTATCTTAGAATTTATGGGAAAAAAATTATTTTCTAATAAAAGGCACATTGGAATTCATAGATATTAAATCCATGATTATATTTTCTTATCATTCACTAATAGTGCCATTTCTATCACATATCACATTTCAACTATATCTGACAAGGCCAGTCAAACTGTAGAAGAAGGAATTAGACAAACCAAACTCAGACCTTCAAATAATTTTTTCAGATGGAATTTTATCCCAAAGTTTCTAGTTGTTAAAGTCAAAACATTTCCACATAATGAATCTGACTGATTGACCTACTGAAATATAGTTTCATATGATGTTTTAAATAATAATGTGTAGCCCAATGGTTCTCAAACTTTTTGAAATGTACCCAACATATATTTTTAAATCGTACTGCAACCCAATTATTTATTTTATAATATAAAATAAAAAAAGTAGTATATCAGCATGATACTGTATGTACTCGGATCAACTTATAGTACAATGTATTACAATGACTTATGGACTTATAGTACAATGTTACTCATATAAAACGAAAATATAACCATGAATTAAAAACATCAACTGTAATTCTTACACTTCAACACAAAAACATACACTTCAACTAAATACAAAATACGATTACTAATTTTAACACACTAAATGAACACACTGACTACTTAAAATAATAGTAATGTACATAAAAAGTTTGTAATTGTCAGTTGTCAGAACAGCACACTAGTTCAAAACTAGCAAAACCGGGAAGGGGAATGTACCAATGAATGCCGGGATGGGTGGAACAAACATGCGCATAGACTTAATTTGACATTGTGAATGTAACAACTTAATTTAACAAATTAACTTAAGAAATTAATACCATTCAGAACCTCATAATTAATTTTCGAAATTAATGTAAAAGACTTTTTTTCTATTTATTTATTTTTTATTTTTTTATTTTTATTTTGGTATTTTACCAGTTTCTTTGCAACCTATTAAAAATTTAATGTGACTCAAACGTTGAGAAATGTGGGTGTAGCTTACATGAATTAGCACTCATATAAGATGTGGTTACCTGATTTACTACAACAATATTATAAATTTCCTGTGTTTTCTCTGTCTTACATAGGAAACAAAAAAATAGGACTTTATTATATTCTGCTGGTTTAAAAAGCTTGATTTTTAATTAATCTAGTTTTTACTGTAACATAATAGTAAAACAATGTAAGTGATGTAAGATGATGTTACTATATGTTACTATATATGCTATAATTTTTAATGTTAAATATTGTTAGATATGCATATATTTTTAATGTTAAACATTAAAAATTGTTTATATCATTACTTTCAGAATTTTTATATGTATAATTTTTTATAAAATCATTAATTTATAATTGTAAATATCTAGGTATGCCACAACAGATCTGGTGATATAAATCCTGTGAAAATTAAAATATTAATTGAGGGATATATAAAAAAATTCAAACACCAACAGAAAAAAACAGGAAAATTACAGAAAACAAAGATATCATGATTTATCATAATGTTTTAGTGTCATGCAAGTCCAGTAAGAGGTACCCTTTCGTTATGACAGCAGCGGTATTCAGGGTATCCTATCTTTGATGATAATGAGAAACATATAACAAATAGTCCAATAATGTATACAGCACCAGATGTCAGTTTATCTGTATTGGATTCTGAAAGACTGTCAAAGTTCTGTATTGTTAAAATTAATAGAAAATTAATGTATAAAAAGGGAAGGCGCAAACTTTAATCAAGATGTGTAAAAATAATTATGGTGTTGTATTTTATCTATAATATAGTCCAAAATTGTGTAAATTTTTATTTGGTCTCACTTATTGTGATTAAATATCAATGTATTTAAATTACCGTTGCATTACAAAAATGCTCTGGCTTTTACTTAAAAAGAACTGTAAAAAAATTAAATAAATAAAGTAAAATGAATAAAGTTTATTTTTGGTAGAATTGAATTTTTAATTCTTTACAAAATTTATTATGAAACCATTGTTAAATTTTTACTCCTATACTATCTGTATTTTATATTTCATTTATAAACGTAATGAGTTTCCTGAATTAACTTATAAAAGTACAATTTTTCATTCTCTTTCATTTTACTCTGATAAGTCTCTCTTAAATAGAAGATAACATCTATTAATTTATTAAGCATTTCATAATCTGTTCAGAAATTTAGTCTCAAAATCATTTTTATAAAAAATAATATTGATTTTTAAACCAAATAGATTGCAAAAGCTTATGACAAAACTAATAGCTCATTGGTTAATTATTGTTTTTATATAAAGTGCAATGTATACAGAGGCGTAGCTACAGTTTGAGCCGCCCTGGGCAGTCTGTCAATTGCCGCCCTTCCTTTGGGAAATACATAATACAGAACAAACCTATTAAGACACAATTTAAAAATTAAATTTAAGAAAAGTTAATTTCTTTTATTTATAAATTAAAATACAAAATTACAAATTATAATCACTCCATAACTTTGTGCTCTGTGGCTATAACAACTAACAACATTTTGTTCGATCGGATTAGAGACTGGGCATTTTTTTTTATCAACATAATGCCAGTTTCCATTCTGTAAGAATATTAACTGACGGGGCGAAACAAGCCCTTCCACAGGCTGCCCAGCCCTGCGGAGGGGTCAGGCGGATTTTGGAGGATGGGAATCTTCCAAAATCCAGTTGATGAGTCGGGGCCGGACCCCATGATAAATATTTTCAAATGGGTCCCAAGATTCGAATCAGGATGCTCCGGACTGGAAAGCGGAAGTGTTTCCACGCGGCCAATCCGACCAATGAGTTATAATTTTTGTAATTGTTAACTCTCAGAAGAGTTGATCATTTTACTCTTATAATTTAAAAAATCTTTAATGCCAAAAGTGCCGCCTGGGGCAGACCACTCCCTCCACCCCTCCTTAGCTACGCCACAATGTATACATAACGTATTAAGAATACAGTAGAGTTTATATCATAGTAGTCTGACTAATATTTCTGTTTTTTTGATAATTACATACCTGTAGAAGAATATTTTTAAACTCGATAATAATTGAGTTTAAAATATTACATAGAATTATATATTATTCTATATAATTTGAAACACATTAAACTCAAATGATTTTGAAATATTAAACCATAAATTTATACAATTGATTTTATATAAATTTTGATGCTGGATATTCAGGATTTCTGTTTACTATTCGTATTCACAGTTATGCCAATTTTAAAGAAGAAAAAACATAATTTGTCTTAAGAATAGCATATTCTGGTATGTATTGAGTTGATGCATAAGTTCGTAGCGTTTTCTTTGGTGTGACAACGCTGTGATATTAGGAATTTGTTTATCGTTTGTCATCTGTCATTCGTTATTTGGAGTGTTATGCTTGTAAATACGCTTTGAATTTTGCAGATTTGAAGAAAGTTTGAACTATTTTTGAGCTAATGAAGATGGAGTGTTAGGTGGAGAAAACGAACCATTCCGACATATTCTACTTTTTGAGGTTAATAGAAGAAGAAAGAAAGCTGAGGCGACTCGAAACATTTGTGCCGTTTACGGAGAGAACGCAGTTGGAGAAAGCACTAAAAGAAAATGATTTTGTCTTTTCAAAGAATGTCACTTTAACGTGAGCGATTCGCCACGTTCAGGAAGACCAACGGTTTGATGAAGATCTTCCGAATTCTGTAATCCATGATGATCCATGTCAGTCAACACAAGAATTAGCAGAAGTAATGAATTACGACTAGTCAATCATCGTGCGACATTTGCATTTCAGGACAAGGTGCAAAAATCCGGTGTATATGTACCCACAGATTTCTGTGTGTACTGTACGTTTTAAGCGAAAACAATAAAAATCAGCAGGTGACCATTTGTGCATCTCTTCTTACTCGTCATCAGTTAGCTGAACAGTATCGACCATTCCTATCCAATATTGTTACTGGTGACGAAAAATGGTGCCTTTATGTCAGTATGAAAAAAGAAAGGAATGGCTAAGCTCTAACAAAAGAGCAACGCTCTGTACAAAAGTTTCTGTCCATTCACAGATTTTATGTTTCAGGTGGGATAAAGAAAACTTGGGATAATACGAATTGCTTCCCAGGAATGTCACCATAACTGCTGACATTTATTTCCAACAATCTAGGCGCCTTGCAACACATTTGAAGAAAAACGATTGAGAAGATTGCATCAAGTGCTGCTGCAACACAGATAATGCACGATGCCGCGTGATAAAGCTGTGGCTTACCACCCTGGAGGATCCGGGTTCAAATGCAGGTTCCACACCTGCAGTTTTTTAGGAGGGGTCTGGACCCTGCCTGTTGAACCCCATCCTTCAACCGTCCAGTGACCCCATCATGGGTGTTGGCCAGCTTGTGATGGGCTCTACAAGTGGCCGCCGCCAGATAAATATATCCCTAGTGGATATGGTTGCTTAATTACACTAAACCTAAACCTAATGCACGATCGCACTCCGCTAACATGACGAAAGCAGCTATCCAGTTTTTGAGTGGGAGGTGATTCCACATCCCCCATATTCTCCCGATCTTGTGCCCTCAGACTTCCAGCTTTTCCGTTCTCTATCCAACAATCTTCGAGGGAACTCCTTCGATAGCAAAGATGCTTTAAAAACTTGGCTTGGCGAATTCTTCAACTTCAATCCAGCAGATTTCTTCAGTCATGGAATCGAGAAACTACCCCAGCATTGGGAAAGAATCATATATAGTGTAGGAGAATATATTACTGATTAATTTCTGTATGCTATTCATCTGAAATAAATTTTTTATCACTGCCAAAAAACGCTACGAAGTTATGCATCAACCCAATAAATAGTAATATTGAAAAAGTTTTGTGTGAAGAATAATGCTTCTGATAGGCCTAGTAAAACTAAAGAATACAATTAGTGCGTAATAATCATGTAAAAACAACAGTAGAATTTAGTTTATGATTGCCTGGAACAAATCAATACCACCTCTATTCAAAACCTGATCGCGGAGTTTGTGACGTCATCAGCAATAGGCCATTCGTAGACACAGATTACTAATACAGATGGGACACTTCCTATACTTTCAATGGTAACTTTTCAAAATGACGTAGTTATATAAAGAACCAATCACATTGCTTAGAACGTAATGTAACTTAGATGGTGCTATTAACAGTTAAACGTCATCATTAACAAAGCCAATAAAAGAAATCAGGATATGACATCACAAAAATAGCTGTTCTTCCTATATAATCGTTATTGTGAATACTACATTTTCGATTTTAAGAAGTTAAATGTATTTTTAACAATAAAAAGTTGATTTTTAATCATACTTTAGATTTTATACATTCGAATTACGTATAATACAAATTTGATACTAATTTCTTTCCGAATTGTTAAACATTAATGAAATCTGTATTTATATATTTATATTCTATTTTCTAGCATCAGAAAACAACGTATAATATATTAATATAATTTTATTGAAAAATGATATTTGTACAAACTGAAGTTATACATCAAAAAATATGTTAGTGATATTAAATAACAATAATGAAAACATTTCAAAATAACTAATATACAGTACGTTTACTAAGCCTAAGCGGATGAGTTCTCTCTCTCAGCAGGAAATACGTTGTATAATATTATAAATTCCAAACTTCTTCTTCTTCTTCTAATGTCGAAAGTACAGAATTATTTACTTTTATTCTGTCGTTTTTATGATTTTCCTTTTTATATCAATAATAATAATTTCTTTGTATAAAGTAGGCCTGTATGAAATTGAAAAATACAATGCTATATATGTATAAACTCATTATCGTAATTAGAATATATTAATATATATCGTCATCTTACAATCAATTTACAAAATTTTAACATGAAAATGTCATTGGACAAAATGCAATATAATTAAATAACAAATTAAAGAATTTTTTATTTAGCATATTCAAGAATTTCAAGTTTCTTTTTCTTTTTAGAATAATTTGTATCATTCTTCATTAAACAAAAATTTTTCAAATATATTACACATGCAGTCCATAAAATCATCCTAATTGTATTTTCAGTATTATGACCTTGTTCACAATAAGGATCATTAAAAACAAAACCATCCTCAAACAGTTTTTTCAAATATATAATTTGTCAAAAATTTTCTTTGATTTTCAAGGTTCAAAAACCGACTTTCGTGAAATGATACAAATTTGCTTAAGATTACATACGTATATATCACAGCATTTACTGACATTTCTTTTGGGCGGCTGGATGGCGAAGTGGTAACGCTATCGGCGTGCCACGCAGGAGTACTGGGCCCGGCCCGGTGATCTCCGTCCTTCACCATCAGGCCCCGTTTCCTTAGTAATCTCCCTGATTGGAAAGGGGGCGTAAAATATGCAAAAAGAACCTCATAATCCAAGATACCTTGTATTCCGTAAAAATGAAAATAAAAGTCATTTCTTTTGGTTAAGTGAGTCCATCCCGATCAAATGTGGGAATGATTTCATTCCTACAATGAATTTTTTCATCAGTAGTAAAAATTTGTTTGCAGAAAATAAATTTTAATTCTTTCAAAAGTAAAATATGCACAATAACCTCCCAAATATGTAAGCGCATTAAAATGCTTTTGAATTAATTGAAAATCTGCATCATCATCAACTACAATATTCAGGTTAACGTCTTGATTTTTTAATGCATTTGATAAATTAATATTTTCATTCCATTCATCATCATCCAATATATTAATGCATATTACTTGTTTCTTAAATGGTAATTCACACTTTATATTGCTTTGGAAGCGCAACTTGGTTTCTGTCTCAAATAATTGTCGAATAGAAATGTGATATTGCCCTCCTGCAATCTGTCTATACTTCCCGAATCGCTCTTCAATTGAATCAGTCCGAATCTTACCTAGTAACATGTATTGTAATCCCAACTCTCTTACGCAATAATTACATAATTCAAACAAACAGTAAGTAGTTAGCTTTAGAGCCTGGCGAATTTCTTCTGTTAATTTGCCTTTTTTAGTCAATTTTTTCCCATGTATCGAGCAAATCTTTAAATTCATTAAGAAAGACATTCTTAACATCTGTGGGTGAATTTATAAGTGGTTACATATTTATTTATTTTTTTAATGCACTTCAAAGGAGTCTTAACATTCATAATTTCTCACAAAGTACTGATATAATCAATTAATTTGGCTGTGCTTTCAAAATTTGAATTATTATTTATGACATCTGTTAATTTGGAAATCTTTCTTTCATTAATATATTGTGAAATGATTATGATGAAATCAATCGTCAAGCTATGATGAAAAAACAGGATAATTGATCAATGCACCATTACAAAACAAGAAGTTGAGAAAAGGAGCAATTCTTTCAATTTTTCCCAAATTTCCAATTTCTTCGACTACGCAGGAGAAGAATGTTGTTCGCCAAATAGTAAGAAATTTTCTCGTGAAAATTTCTTACTATTTGGTGATATGCGAACAACATGCTCCCACGATACACTTAGATACGGTATGCCTAATTTAGTGAATGCTAAATTGGTCAGTTCCGCGCATGACGTCACCTGAGTTGCAAATCTGAAATGGACACTGTATTTGCTTATGAATAAGTCGTATCCGTTAGACGATTTTTGCGTGTTTTAACTATTTTATGGTGTGATTATTACAAAAATGGTGAATTGTGCACTGAGTGATTGTAATAATCATTACAGAAAAAAAAAGAAAATCAGTTCCCTAATTTTAAAAGTTAAATTATAATTTATTACACTATCTGCATTTATAACACTAATATCGCATATTTGTATATCAGTATATATATACATTTGTAATATGCATGTTTGTATATTAAAACAGTACCTGTACATTACAAATTTTGGTAATGTAGGCTACTGTTTTATACTGTAATTTTTTCTAATGTGTGTTTTTTTACCTTTGTCTCTACAGAGAGATTATTAAAAGTAAAACTTCTGACGAATAAGGATTTTTCTGTAATATATTACAGTATTTCTATAAAAAACGAAAATTAAATTATTGTGTTAAATTTAATTGCCAGACAGGCTGGCAGCTGGCGGGCCGCATCCGTCCTGCAAAGTAATTTTGTACGACCCGCCAAGATCTTTTAGCTATTTGTTTAAATCATCGATGTATCGATATATACATCTTTGGTTTAAATATTCGGTACAGTCGGAAAATTATTACAATTTAACATTAATAAAACTTTTATCATCTCATAATTATATAAGTTATTTTCATATCTTTGTAAGAAAAAATGAAAGTAATTACAAATTTAAATATTGCTTTCATTATAATTTTGTTTAAAAAAATACGGCTCTCCATTTCCTTTCGAATTGCGCATTCGGCCCGCCAAGCAATTTGAATTTCAGACCACTAATATATATCATAGCAAAATGATATATGATATTTATATCCTATATAAGTATACATCATCCAAATATATTTTTTTGTTTGTCTCTCCGTGATCTGTGCCTATATATAATTTTAAAAAATTCTGTCCATATTTTTTGTATATAATAAAATAAATGTTATTATTCTATCCTGCATTGTTATGAGTTATTTTCTGATCGTCTGAAATTAATATGAAACTTTGCGTTTACATTAATAATTCTGATGCGATATATTTTGAAGGATGATAATTCCAATAGTATGTATTTTATTATTTGACTTTTATAGAGCTATTTGATTAAACTTAGATTATTTTTATTGCCTATAAATAAAAATAAGCAATTGAAAAAATATTAAAAATATATAAATTTTAAAGTCACAAGTATCCTTAAAATGGCTGGAGAACTCCTGTGGATACTCTTGATTTTAGTGTACTGTATTTGTTTACTTGATTTGTAACTAATTTCCGAAACATTATTTTAACATTTTATTAGTGTAATATATAGTTTTGTATTAAAAATTAAATAAGCTATAATTTAAACCGTACTTTTTGAAATATCGTTTATAAAAATGTATATATTTTTCCTAAATGATATATTTTTTCACTGATATAATGTATTGTAAATGATATATTTTTTCACTGATATAATGTATTTTAATATCGTATAACTAGCAACTATAGTTAAATTAAATTACTAAAAGTCATCAGGAATAATATCTACAAAATCTTCAATCATGTTGCTATATAAAAATACAAATTTAATTCCGTATTTTGTGAAAAAACGCGAGTTAATCACGCAGGTTCTTCATAAGCAAGTTTTTTTTTGCAACTCAGGACGTCACATGACGACACATTTACGTAGAGTTCTGCGCATAGGCATACCGTGTCTAACTTGTAAGTGTATCGTGACTGCGCCGACCGGCAAAGTCCACGGTCTGCGCATGCGCGAGGTTAATTATCGTAACTTTTTTTTCGTATCTATTTCGTTCGTACCCATTGAACGAAAAAAACTGTTTTTTGTCGCTGTGTTTTAGGAAGAATATATTAGAGTAAATTATGGCTTGGCTGTATGGGCATCTGCCTCGCCCACCCACCTAAATCAATTAAATAAGGTTTTAACAAAAACACAGAAAATCTTGTTTAATCATCTCATTTACAGGAATGATTCTCATTCACCAACACTGCTAGTTTCAATCTACAAAATAGAATTTTTTATTCTGATGCAAAACTTTTATATTATTTCATACATCATGCTATCGACGAATTAGATATAGATTTAAGAACCTCTGGAAAGTGTTTGAGACCATCTACCTGTTTGCACGGGAAATTTCATCGTTTAAATGTTTCATCCAGATCTTTTCCTAATCGAATTATGACTTTTAAACTCATTCATATCGAAGATTTTATCTTCTTACAGTATACAGTCTTTTTAACAACAATAAACGATATAATATCGAAGAACTTGCATTATATGTTCTGAGCTACCAATGTTCTAGTTATGTTCTTTTGAATTTTAATTATCTCATTGTAATAATTTTACTGTTCTTTCTTATTGTTTCAATCACTGTTTGCATTCTGCAATTTTTGATTGTAGCACATTTAAATAAATAAATAAATTTAAATAAATAAAGAAACCATGTCTTTGCTGTCTGATGCATCTAAAATTCGCCGTCAGCGTTTTAGGCCACCTGTAGATTTCTACATAAGAATAAGTGGAGAATAATGCATATCAAATTTAAGGGAATCAATAGACGAATAAAACGGTGCATAAATTATTTATATATTCCTAATAGGTGACGAGAAAATCAAGATAAACCTGAAAAAATGGCCGTATTTTTTCGGTTTTTGCCGTTTATACGGCGAACAATAGATCTCAGGAAACCGAAATAAATAAATTTAGATAGGGCATAATCAGGGCTTGAATTTGATGCGTAAATTATCTCTGTAGGTCGCATGGTTGCAGAGATAATCGCGGAGAAACGGGAAATCCAAAATGGCCACCATCATATATACCAGGGGTGGGCAATTATTTTCTGCTGAGGGCCGGATAAACAATCTTCAGGATGAAGCGGGCCGTATAAAAATTGAAATTTACCTAAGGCCGAATTAACCTTATGGCACCATTATGTAATAATGTAATGAAATTTATGATGATAACATTTATTAATTATTAATAGATGTTATCATCAAAAAGTTGCTTATCATCAAAAGATGTTATCATCAAAAAGTAGTAGATAGTAATAGATTAGCTAAACTACTTTGACATAAAATGACTACTCATGTTCAAGCAAAATTGATTGTTGCACAAACATTCCTCTCACCATCACACGGGACAAGAATAATGGGTGCGCCACGTATATACACCCATATCTGCACACGTTATTGTTAATCTCGCTATCGTGTGTAGCCACTTTTGTGATACTTACACAAAGAATATATTCGTGTCAATCTCACTATGGTATGTAGCCACTTTTGTGATACTTACACAAAGAATATGTTTGTGTATCATATTATTAACTTTTATGATACTTACACAAAGAATATATTCGTGTATCAATATTATTTTTAAAATTTACTTTTCTTGTATTAATTTTAGTTTTTGTTTGTATGCAAAGAGTTCAAAAGCATCCGTAGAAATATGTTACCTCTTAGTTTTTGTTTGTATGTAGAGAGTTTAAAAGAATCCGTAGAAACGTTTGTATGCAGAGTTAAAAAGCATCCGAGAAACTATTTTTTCATTAGAAACATTACAAAATAATTCGTCCTACGAATTAATAAATTCAGACAATTTTCTTTAAAAATATAAGTATTTTATCAAACTGATTGAGTGCTAACAACCTATTATATCAGAATGTTACAAAATATTAGATACCTACGTAATTAATTTTGTAAAAACAAATTTATAACTTAATGTGAATGGTAAAGTTTACTATATTCATGGTTAATTATATCATCAAAATTTGGAGTAACTCAGTAGTGTACGTGTACACTAGCGAA
The DNA here is from genome assembly GCA_000484575.1 of Olivierus martensii. Classification (NCBI taxonomy): domain Eukaryota; kingdom Metazoa; phylum Arthropoda; class Arachnida; order Scorpiones; family Buthidae; genus Olivierus; species Olivierus martensii. Next base: position 47,628 of record AYEL01063830.1, read on the forward strand.
AGTATCCATTATTTTATTTTTTCTTTTCGAGAAGAATTTTATAAATGTGGGCCTTGAAAGTGTAGTGTGTTCTAGTTTATGCGGCGGGCCGTATAAGATGCCTTCGCGGTCCGCCTTTTGCCCACCCGATATTAGGAAGCCTGTAAATTTTTACGTAAGATTAAGTGGCATAACGCAAATCAAATTCAAGGGAATTAAGCGACGAATAAAAGAGTGCATAAATTATCTCTATTCCTAACAGGTGACGAGAAAATCGAGAAAAACCTGAAGAAGTGGCCGTCATTTTTTTCAGTTTTTGTCATTTGTACGGCAACAATAGATCTCAGGAAACCGAAATAAACGAATTTACATAGAGCATGATCAGGGCTTGAATTTGGTGCCTAAATTATCTCTGTAGGTCGCATAATTGCAAAAGATAATCGCGGAGAAACGGGAAAATCCAAAATGGCCGCCCTCATATACTGGATATTAGGCTGCCTGTAGATTTATACGTAAGAATAAGTGAGGCATACTGCATGCCCCACTTATTCGAATGTATAAATGTGTAGGAGGCGAAATATTGAAAACAAGATGGCGGCGGTTTTGGCTTTTTTCCGGTTTTCCCCATTATCTCCGCAACCATGCGGCCTACAGAGATAATTTAAGCAACAAATTCCAGCCCTTGTCATGTACTTTCCAAATTTCCTAAATTTTGGTTTTCTTCGGTAAACGGTAAGCCGTAGAAACGTCAAAAACTTGAAAAAATGGCGGTATATTAGCATATTAGAATTTAAAAAATAAATATGAAAATACATACTCATAATTATCAATATTAAAAATTTTAAAAATATTACAGTGCGTTATTTATTTATTCAATTCATAACTAAAAAGTCTGCCTTGTTTCAAATAGTCAGCAGCTATAATTTTTTCAGTTCAGAGCGCTGTAATCACCCCATCTCACTCGTATACCTCCCCTCTAGTCTTAGAACGGACGTGTCGGTTTTTAGCTTCCATGATGTAGATTCAAATTGTCAGACTTTATAACCGATCAACCTCCGGTATGCTCAGCCCCTGCAAAGCAGGTGAACACCTTTTTGAAACCAACTGTACAGTATAAATACTTGTTTTAAAATTATTAAAAAGTAACTTGAATATTTTAATATATAAATAATATGTAAGACAATAATTAATAATTCGGATATTTTATAAAATATTTAATGACTTGAAACAGCATTTTTCATTCCCATAATTCGGCTTCCACATTTTATATTTCGTTTTTTCTTTCAATTGGGCATTTATTTTCCTGACAGAACCGGCGGAAGTGGGTGTGCAGATTGTCCACTGCACAAAGGCGCTAAATTACAGGGGGCACCAAAATCCGATTGAAAAAAATTCGACGAAAAAAATTAATTTTTTTTTAAAGTTATATTTTACATTAGGTTATTGCAGTGGTTCTCAACCTTTTTTCTGTTAAGGAACACATTTTAATATTTGGCGGCACACCTAAATATTTTAAATAATAATTTAGAGAAAAAATTCGACGAAAAAAATTAATTTTTTTAAAAGTTATATTTTACATTAGGTTATTGCAGTGGTTCTCAATTTTTTTTGTTAAGGAACACATTTTAATATTTGGCGGCACACCTAAATATTTTAAATAATAATTTAGATTTAACAACGATTCTTATTAACAGATTATTATATTTATTCTTATTTATTGCATTCAAATTACAGACATTCCGGTACTTTTTTTCTTGGGGTAATATGGAGGCTTTAGCTAATGCTTTTTCCTCCGATTGCGAGATTACAGACACACTGTCCGTCCACGAAAGCCGCGCCTAGCTAAGATGGATGAGTTCAAACGCGAAAGGGACTCCGAGTCGCAGTCAGTATAATGACGGGTGGATTATTGAATTAGTATATATTAAGTTCTGTTAAATATACTATTCCAACGTCGAAACTAATCATTTAGCTTTCGACATTACAATAAACTTCCATTCAACATCAGTTATTTTGCTATTTCGTCGTTCAGTTAGCACACGCGTACTTGCGTCGATGGTCGTGGCTAAGCTGGACGGACAGTACTTGTACACGTAATCATTAAATGGTGGCTCTCATTAAATGCCACCTGCGGATTTTATCTTTTTTAGAGAAACTATACTTTTGATTTAATTTTTTTCCTTAATTTTTAAATTATAAATAAGGACAAAGTTTTGGCTTTCGTTGAAATTCGAGGATTAGATTTTTCTAACAATACCCTATTTATAGGAATCGGTACAATGGTTCGATTGCAAAAAATATATCCAGCAATCACGTTTCACTATTAATATATGAGATTCATACAATTACACACATACAATTCATTCTTAATTCTTCGCGGTACATCGTCAAAGGTTTGGCGGCACACTAGTATGCCGCGGCACAGTGATTGAGAACCGCTGGGTTATAGAAACAAATTTTTAATTTCCAAAATTAAAAAAATGACACTAGCGTATAAATATTTAATACAAAAATCGTATTGTGTAAAATAATAATGTATCGAAAACTAAAAATAAGTTATTGCAGGGGCGCGAAATCTGTTTCTACCAACATTGGTTTCTGCACAAAGGCGCCTCATATATCAGCACTGGTACTGTTTTCTGATAATGAAATAAATTCTTGTTCTGCAATATTGTTCAATTTTATATTTGCTAATGTCATGGCATGCTGGAAACTTCTCGCTCGGAAATAAAAAAAAAAAAAAAAAAAAACGGACTAGTTTTATTACTACAACCAGAAGCTGCACAACCAGGCATCTTCGAATTAAGAAATGATTTAGATAACTGTAAAATTACTATCTGCCGCCACGTGTAGCCAGACCAGAGCCAGATTCAGTTTAACTCCAAGTTTCGCTTCTCGACAATGTCCCAAATATGGAGTTAGGGACCCACATGACACGGAGTTAAACGAGACTTCCATTGTCGGCTAAGTCTAAGGAAAAGCGTGTCCATCTAAGGAAAAGCGTGTATATAGGAGCATAGAATGACTAAGGCGAAAGATGTTTTGGCGCCCTTTTGTGAGATAGACCGAACAAGCTGGTTATGGTGGTTATTTAAACTGTAATAGAAATCTTAGAATTTTTGCATTATTTTTGCAAAATCTTATATACATTTTCAGTTGGATAAAAATGAGCGGGGAGATACGTCCAATATATGTTTGCAATAACTATAACTCGGTACATTTAGGCCTATTAGAATATTTTTTTCAAGCTTCTTACTAATATATATTTAGATTAAGTAGTTTTGTAATAAAAATTGTTATATTAATGGAAATACTAAATATGTGCATTATAGGATCCTATTTTAAAGTTTACGATATTAATTTTTTATTACATTCATAATTTGACTTTTTCCATGAAATGAGTTAAAAATAGTTTCATCTCATCGGAATTTTTATTAAATAGCCTAGTTTTTCATTTTTTAATAAACAAGATCATTATATGATTGTGAAAATTTAATATTGTATTAATATGATGTTTAATACATATTTATATTATATAAAATTAAATCAACATTCAAATATATAAAGATGCAAAAAAATGGATCATAATATCCAAGAGAAAATTCTAAAAAAATTTTTAATATATCGTATATGTTCGGACCATTTTCGGAATGAAGATTATAACCCTGCAAATAAATCACAATGGTAAATTTAAATTTTAATAGATTGTTATAAAAATTTTATGGGATTTATATACTAAATTGTTAATGCAGCTTCCAGATAACAGCTTTAGAATTTAAAGATAATATTTACATTAATAAATTTATGAATAAAAATAACTGTTTTGTGAAAGAGTTTAATAAAAAAACATGCAAATGTGATTTTGCGTAAAAAACATTTTAAACTAAAGAAATAATGCACCAATGATAATTTGTTTAGTAGAAATATTTATCTAAAATGTATTATACAGGTACTTGTAATAAAACCTTTATAAGTTTATTTTACTTGTAATCAGGTCTGCCGAGAGAAATTTTCGGGCCCCACTTAAAAAAGTACATCACTTTAGTTTAATAAAAACATCTTATAAAACATTTATTTAAAAAGGTGTACAATAAATTCAAAATTCGATACATTACATATCAAATTTTGTACGTGTGCAGATTCCATTAAATTTTTTTTTCCTTTCCAAATAGGTTTAGACCAAAAAGAATTCTTGCCTCTGAATAATTGGTTTGAAATTTCACGTTAATTGTACCTCTTATGTTCGTCATGATTACGCTTGCTATTACAATTAAAATTTGTGTTTAACACACGTTAATTCTAAAAACTGCCACTAAAGCACCGCTACTACAGCGCACCAAACGGGTTTCTATGAGCCTATTCATTATATTACATGTATAAAAAGAGAATTTTATTCGATACATTACATATCATACAAAATTTGTATGTGTAATGGATCGAAAGATAAAAAATTCTAACGGATCGAAGATAAAAAAACAGTAATCGATTGGTTCAACTTTTGTAGAGAGGAACACGGAGATAAGAGATAGATGGAGATGGCGTGTCTATTCAATCCAGCCAACAAAATTGAAGCCGGGGCGGAGCTTATCCGCCATATTGGTACACCCAAAACATTGTCGGTGCTAATGTTATCCTATGCATATAGAAGGATTTTTAAGACTTGTAAATACTTTATATTTGATTGAACTGAATTGCTTTTAATAAACTAATAGTAGCAAATATATGTATAATTATATAAAGTATTTACAAGAAATCACAAGCACTTAAAGCAAGACAAATATTTTTTTATTATTGTTAGTATTATATGTAATATATAAAAAAATATTTGTCTTGCTTTAAGTGCTTGTGATTTCTTATGGTC
>AYEL01063832.1:0-13009 GCA_000484575.1 Olivierus martensii
CCCCCTTCCATCTTGTTTCTTGTACACACATGACATCGATCTTTCTTCTTTCCATCATGTCCACAATTTCCCTTCCTCTTCCTGTCATGGTGCCTACGTTGAGTGATGCAATCCTTACAAGTAGAGGTCTTCGAGCTAGCTTCTTTAGTCGCACCCGCTCTTGATGCGATAGCCCTAGCCTACTTCTCACAGCCCTTGGGTGCCTAAGGGACTGCATGTCGCCTACAATGGGGAACGCCCTAGCATTATCTGGATCATGGGTACCACTCATCATAATAGACTTGGCAGGGTGTTTTTATGGCCGGATGCCCTTCCTGACGCCAACCCTCCTCCTTTATCCAGGCTTGGGACTGGCCAGTCAGCTATATGGCTTCTTGGGCGGAGTTAATACTACGTACACTAATACTTGTTATGTGCTTTCTTAATAAAAAGAAAATTCCTTATATAAAAATTATAACAACATTTTATTGTACCAGTAATAATTTTTCAGGTATCCTTTCTACAAGATAATACAGACTAACACTATGGAGTAGTAATTCTTTGTGTCCTATTACATACATATCATCAACACACTGTCGCCGCACTAATATAAACATCTATTCTTTAGTAAAATTAGACACACTGTCGTCGCACTAATATAAACATCCATTCTTTAGTAAAATTATAAGTAAATATCATCGCTGATAAATAATACATAATAATACTGTATTCGACAACACTAGCATGATGAATAAATAATACAGCAATACTGTATTCAGCAACACTAGTGTGATGAGAGTCAGTTATCTATTGTAATACTGCATTTGGCAACACTAGCATGATGAGAATCAGTTATTTGCTGTCGTGAGTCTGGCAAGTTGCATCTACTTAACAGTCTACCATTACTGTACCTAGCGATATTCATTTACAGTGTCAATTTTATTTAAATTTTTAAATCTTTGCCAAGATGTCAAGAAAGGATTTTACACTTTCGAATAAAATTGCTTTGCTGGATAAAATTAAAAGCCACCGTAGACTCGTTGAAATAAACCAAACTCAAAAACTGCTTTGCTGGATAAAATTAAAAGCCAGCCTTTTAATACAAGCCATCGATTCATTGCTGAATAAAATTAGAAGCCAGCCATTTAATACAAGCTATCGTAGATTCCTGAATATTTGCCAAGATGCCAAGAAATGATTTTACACTTTCAAGTAAAATTGCTGGGCTGGGTAAAATTAAAAGCCAGCTATTTAATACAAGCCATGGTAGACTTGCTGAAATAAACCAAAATCTGCCATAGCACATCTTCTATAACAAGAAAATCAACTGCTTGAGGAATGGGCATTACAGAAAGAAACTCCAGGAACATCCAAAAGAAAGTGTGATGGAAAGGATTCAGAAGTTGAAGAAACATTATATCAATGATTTTCTATAATTAGCGAGCGAGGCCTGAATATCAGTGGCCCAGTGTTGAAGATGAAGTCAGAAGAGATCGGTAAAAAGGTTATTTTATCTATTATTTATTTACCTATGAATTACATATTTTATTTTAGAATTTATTACTACTTTCACTTAATTGGGCCAAAATGACTTAGTCCCAACATGTCCAAATTAAGTGGAATCCACTGTAATTTACTAATCAAGAAGCTTCATGTAGGAATACAAAATTCAAATTTTATGAAAATTAAAAGGATCAAACTAAAAAAGGGCATTTTATCAATAATTTGATTTATTTGTTACACACAACACACACACACACACACCAGTATATAAAAAATTCTGAATAAAACTATACTGATGAAGAGTAATGAAAATGCTTCCAAATAAAATTCTGCATTTCATTAAAGAATTAACAAAAATGCTATTTTGAAATTTATTAATATGTTTAATTCATTTAATTGTTTTATTTTATGAAATTTAGAGTTATATTCAAATAATTTAAAAAAAAATCTATATAAATTATATACAGATATTCCCTGATTTATGTAAATAATCAGAGCAGTTAAAGAACTATCAAGGATTGATAACAAATATTAAGATAGGCCAAAACATATCAAAAGGCTTTTTATTACCAAGAGACTGAGACAGGGATGAACATCCTTCCAACCCTATTTAAAATTTATGTGAAACAATTCTTGAAGGTGTAGAGAAGAAATTGAAGATAAACTTAAATGGAAATCAATTTTAATTAATATAATAAATTCAAAATTCCATACATTACATACTATGTTATATATAAAAAAATTTATTTTGGTACGACTGTTTTAGATGCTCTGTCAGCAGCCTGCGAACTATCAGACACGTTATGTGGCACTTCAGGCCCGACAGTCGGGCCCGTGACAAAAGTCACGGATGTCACCTCCTCTTGGCGGCCCTGATTATGAATCACTGAACCAGTAAAAAAATATAAACCATAAAAGATTGTAAATCATATAGTGAAGCAAACAATCCCACACAAACTTACATATATTCCATCAGTATGCCAAATAGCAACACACTAATTGCTATTTGGCACACTGATGGAATATCAACACATTATTATTATTATTCCTATATCTAACATTTCCTTGCATATTTATCTGGGAACTGGCACCAAGTATGGTGAAATACAATAATAATTTTTTTTTTTGTGAAAAATAATTTTTATTTTAGCAACTATTTAGATTATCAAAAAATAAATAATTTACTGAATCAAGAAATTTTTTGTCAATGAATAATTTGGTTTCTTTAATAAAATTATTGGTTGGGCCTGGCCAACCAATCTCTAATAACAAGTCACCTCTGATCTGACTACTATACTACCTTAGAATAAAAATTACTCAAAAGAGAAGAGATAAAGAATAGACTAGCACAAAGTAAAAAGGTTGTGAAATGAACAAATGGAATTTGGTAGATTGAGGAAATTATCAGAAAAAGGAAATATAATGCTATTGTTAAGAGCATTTTTGCTTTACAGAGCAAAGATCTGGAAAACATTGGAGACAGAAAGCAAAAAGATTGCAGTAATAGAGATGCTTTAAGATCATGTAGTGTCTAGAAGAGGAAGAGTTACAAATAACAGAATTAAACAATAGACAAAGGTTAAAGAAATAATACCAGAAGTGATTAAGAGAAGGCAACTTATATGGTTTGGACATATGAAAAGAATGATAAATGAAAGACTTTCAAAAACTGTAATGAAATATGTACCAAAACAAAGAAAGAAAAGAAGAAACAGGGTGTCCAACCTTTTGGCTTCTTTGGGCCACATCTGAAGGAAAAAAATTGTCTTGGGCTGCATATAAAATATACTAATTATAACAATAGTTGTTAAGCAAAAAAGTTAGTAATCAATGTACAATGATATCCATGATGATTTTCTGAATGTTCTTTCACTGCTTACTTTAACTTATTTAATTATAACTAGCCAATTAGAAGGAATTATTATACACAGATAAACTGCTTTAATAAATTCAAAGTAGCGCTTTCGGAATTCTTGTATTCCCTCTTCAGCTTTATACAACAAAAATAATTCTATTCTAATTTGCTGACATTTAAATTTTAAATTAAACATAATTATTTTACACAACAACAATGTGCTTTAATTATTTTATTAATTATGTTCAATTTTAAATTTAAATATCAACGAATTAGAATAGAATTATTTTTGTTGTGTAAAGCTGAAGAAGGAATACAAGAATTCTGAAAACGCTACTTTGAATTTAGTAAAGCAATTTATCTGAGTATAATAATTCCTGCTAATTGACTAGTTATAATTAAATATATTATCCACCATGACAAATCAGCAAAAATATCATAGCATAATAATCTTTGATGTTTTTTCGTTCTGAAATTTTTTAAAATCATTGAGCGGGTCAAATTTTAATCACTGAAATAAGAAATATTTTAGAAAATGGAATTAGGAAATGTAGATAGGTATTTAAATAATAAAATATTCATTATATTTTTATTATAAAAATGAAACAAATTTCTTTTTCTTTATTAGTGGGATATTTGATGATGATATTATAAATTATAAAAAAAAAATAAGAACATAAAAATCTCAATGTTTGCAGGAAATTTTTTGATTTTACATTGGGCTGCATGCAGCCCATGGCCTGTGGGTTGGACATTCCTGACCTAGAAGAACAAGGTCTGATGAAATAAAAACTCTAAAGGAGACTGAGAGTGGTGTTTGGATAGAGAGGAGTGGAGAAAGAGAGGTTTTACCATAGCATTTACCAGTTATACTAAAACCTTAAAATCACATAGACAGAATACAGTAAAAGCTGAGAGCAGACATTAGTTTCCAAGACATTTTGCCTATTTTTGGTTACAGAAAGGGCAAATTCTTTTGTCGCACTAAGGAAGAATTTCTAAATGTTTTCTGAGTTTTGTGGGATGATAACATTTATTTATATTTATATAAAAATAAATGGCATCACCAATATTTAATATATTTTATTTTAATTAAAGTAGTGAAAACATGTCTCTGATGTATAAATTTATGAGAACTGAGATTTGAAGAGGAAAAACTTTATTTTGATATTTGAAAAACAAGATTTAGAGATTGGCAGATACATTGGTCATATCACCAGCAATATTCTAAAATAGTTTTCTTTACTAATAAAGTTGTTTAAATTATGTGTGGATAAACTTTATCCAGCATTCCTTCACATCTATGGAAGATGTCCTCTCATGATGCATCATTTTTACTAAAGTCCGGAACAAATTTGCCAATAATGGTAAACTTTACAAAAAATCCATGAACATTAAACTTCCCGCTATATTATGAGAAATAACATTGTCCATTTACATTATTTGTCTTACAGTAATGCCACGCAGGCACAAATGATCTTTCACGTGATTTACAGTAATGGCAAGAGAGCTGGGCAAAAACTCTCTAATGCCTGAAGATTGAAAGCAATGACAGATGCCATAAACTGATAATATATATATGTTTAAACAATTTGGACAGAAGTTTTTTTTTAATATAACTTGAATTTTGTATGAGAACATGGAAAAATAATTTTTCAACAAAAATTCTCTGAGCTATGTGGAGTACAATGATTACACTTTAATGATGTTATAGCACAATATTGTTCCTCAACTAAAAAGAAGATAATGTCACATGGAATGATATCATATTCGTAATAAGATATTTAAAATCAATAAATAATATACAGTAGGTCTTTGTTTAACATTGCCTCATTTAACAACATTTCATTATTATGTTGCCAGCAAACACACCACTATGATGCCCTAAAATTAAAGATTTTAAGGAAATAAAATTGAATAAAGTGCTCTTTTCTTACATTTCCCTTCATAATAAAAAATGAAGTAAAAACCTATACAGTTATAGAAAAAGTGCATATAAAATGTAGTTACTAACTCAAGTATAGAATATTGGCTAAGAATAATATACTAATTAAACTATACAGCACAAAGGATATTCAGCCAGATGGAAATGCTTTAATTTTTTAGAAAGTTCAAAGAGGTGGATTAAATTAGAATCCACCTCTTTGAAATTTATGAGTGGTCCATATAATAATGTTTAGGTGAAAAAAATTATCAAATATTAGTTCTTTTAATACTAGAATCTAGAATTGTAGCCCTAATTTATGACAATAATCAATGGGAAATTATGTTTCAATTACAGTTATGATTTTCAGGAACTTATTTAACTTTGATATTAAATGAGGGTCTACAGTATACAAAATAAACAAATCAAGTGATATGAACTTTTAAATGATGTTTGCATTTATAACTTGCAAATAACAGATATTTTATTTGTTTTATTTATTTGTTATATATTGCAAAAAACTAAAAGATTATGGAAAACATTTTACATAAATTTGACTGTATAGAAGTCAGATATATGTAAACTAAAAAATATTGGTAGTTCTCAACTTTATGAGCTAATTCGCTCCTGCAATGAGCTTGTAAAGTAAGAACTTTTAAATCAAGAATCAATTTCCATAGACCAGAGTTCTGTTCTCAACAATTAAATTTGACCATAATAAAATTAAATAAAGGTCAATAAAATCAATAGTTTATAATGAAACAATGATTTATTTAAATCTAAATAAATGAAAACTTGGCCTTTAAAATCAAGCAAAATTATAATAATGATCCAAATAATCTAAACAACATGCCAAATTTTAACCCTTGAGATACACAACAGAAATTATTTGGATTATAATTCCCTTGAAGTTTGGATTGTATGTTTGTATTATAATAATGAAATTATTTATGTTATTCTTCATTATTACTGCCAGATAAGTACATGAGCTTTCATACAACTACTGCCTTAAGCACAATTGGGGTAATGAAAGTTATTAACATAATATAATGGTAAAATCATAGCGATAAAAGATTGCACTACTTTGATTTTCATGCCACTATTTTGATTTTTTCAATTTCATAACAAAAAACAGAGTTTCTACTACAAACTCAGTCATATTGTATTGTACAGCAACATAAATGGTTTGAAATGCCTATTTATGAATGTTTAGCACTTATTTTTTGCAATTAATGTTCATATTTTTGATTTTTTTGATACTTCATATCTAAAAAAACTTGCAAATCCAGAAACTTATAAACAGAGTTTCTGTATATAAATTAATGGTGTGTGTTGCTTTTCTTTGTGTAAAACGCTCACTGATTGTATTTTATGCAAATGTAATTTTAATATTTAAGTAAATAATATTTTAATAGTATTCATTTTTTCAAATATAAAGTATTTCATTAAGTTTATTTAAATATTTTATAATATAAATTACATAGAAATTGATCAAAAAATAAAACTTCCTTATCATAACCTTACGCAATTCATTTTTATACAATTTCATTTCACAAATAGAACATAAAATAATTTAAAAACTTCATAAAAAAACAAAATGTAATTTTGAATATTTGTATGTAATAATTATTATACATATATAGCTAAATTATAATTTTAAATATTAAGACAAATATATTAACAATACATTTTCAAGTTAAAGAAAAAAATATAATCAAAAATCTTTAAAAATTTTTTTCTTTAATTTTTTCTCTTTTTCCTTATTCTTTATAATTTATTTTTAATTCTTGTAAACATTGTATTTTATTTTTAGCTTAAAAATATATTAAAAATACTTTTAAGTAAAAATATAATACTGAACATATAAAAATTTTTGTTATTGCAGTATTATTTATTTAATAATTTTCACATTATATTAATTAAAGAATTTATTATTATTGTTATTGTTTTATTAGTTGAACAAACAATAAATGATCTTAAAATGTTATTGATAAATAAAAATAAAGTATTGTCCAGATAATCAAATCACATTTTAATAAAGATAATTTGTTTAATAAACAAATTTAATTTGTTTTAATAAACAAAAGATTTACATATCACTCATTTGCTGCAAGAGTAGCACAACTCAAAAATTGTGATTTTTCAGGAGACATTTTTAAAGTTTTTGAAATGCTATAATTTTACTAGATATTCATTTTATGAAACCATTATAGCATATTTTAATAGAAGAAAGACTCTGAATAGAATCATGTACAATAAGAGCTTAATGGATATCTGTGGCTTCCCAAGGCTCATTTACAAAAAAACTCTCTCACACTTATGACACTCTTGCTGCAAAATTTCCTACAAAAGTAAGTACAGTTAAACCCCGATAAGATGCCACCATCCGTTCCAGGACAATTTTGGCGACTAATCAGGGTTGGCGGTTTATCGAAAACACATGTAGTATAGAAATGAAAATAAACTCCAAATTCATTAAATTTAATAAAATACAATACATTATATATTTAGCATCCAAACTTAACATTTCTAAAAACTATACTATACAGTATAGTATATGCACACTAATATATAGAAAATATTCATCTGTTGTTCTGATCCTTTATTTTGAGTTCTCTCTAAAACAATGTACACAGTTTACTATACAATATCCTTATTTGCTCGGTATGCAATAAATGATGGAAACGATCTGGTTCTTACGATCTTAAATTTTCTACAACCTAGGTGTGAACCAAGCTTAAAGACACATGATTAACGTTAACTCCATCTCTCCCACCCACTGGTTACAAATGAATCCAGAGAGCTTTTAATACTATATATACAAGTACTGATGAATTTTGGGATATAAGTCACCTCACATGCCCCTGGCGATTAACAAGGACAAATACAATACCAAAAGGAATATTTGTTCAAGCATTTCTATAGGCAGATGGCATCTTATCAGGGTTTGCCTATTCCATTAACATAGGGAAGGTCCATTCTGTCAAATTTCTTGGTGGTCAGCGAGGGTGGCAGCTTAACGGGGGGCATCTTATCAGGGTTTGACTGTATTATGTCGAAATGTGACTTTATTGTTAGGAGAAAATATGTCCATTTCAAGTTGTGACTAAAAAACAGACATGTAATAGAGAAAATAGACATTTTAAAGAAGTTATTTCTTTGAATGACACATTAATTATTACAAAACGTTTCAACACTTATCACTGTGCACTTACAAGCTATAAAAATGTTTATAATACTTACGTATTAAATTCTTATCAACCAACTCCATAAGATCTTTTTTTTACTTTCAGGGTTAGGTTAAGTTAGGTTAGTTTGGTTTAACTGTCATATCATACGAGGAATATTCTGTATCTGACAGCAGCCACTTATAAAGCCTATCGCTAGCTGGCCAACACCCATGATGGGGTCAACAGGATAGTTGAAGGATGAAGTCTAAGATCCCTGGTTTTGTAGTGAATGCAAGGATAAGCATTGTCATTGATAGATGTTCTCTTCTTCTTTTTGATTATACAGTCTGACCTTATTAACATGTGGTAGTCGGGGTCTAGGGTTACTAAACTGCGAGTTAAGTGAACCACGTTACAGTACTGTACTTAATATAAATTGAGCGATAATAAAAGTTCCAATATTGATATGAATTTTCTGTGTGATTTCAGTTTATCATGAAAAAAAATAAAATAATACCTTTACTTTGAAAACTTGTTTTATTTTTCAACAACACACATAAACACACATAAACGCTTTACTTGATGACGAAGATGTCTAGGAGTGATATAATAAGCAATTGCTTATCAAGGTAGCCATGGTAAACAGTCTGACCTTATTAACATGTGGTAGTCGGGGTCTAGGGTTACTAAACTGCGAGTTAAGTGAACCACGAGTTACAGTACTGTACTTAATATAAATTGAGCGATAATAAAAGTTCCAATATTGATATGAATTTTCTGTGTGATTTCAGTTTATCATGAAAAAAAATAAAATAATACCTTTACTTTGAAAACTTGTTTTATTTTTCAACAACACACATAAACACACATAAACGCTTTACTTGATGACGAAGATGTCTAGGAGTGATATAATAAGCAATTGCTTATCAAGGTAGCCATGGTAAAACTGCATGTTAAGCAGACTCACATGTTACTGAATCGCGTGTTAACGAGATCTGACTGTAGTTGCTTTTTGAAAATTAGCATCTGAATATCACAATTTGTAGAAAAGTGAATTCAGTGATTCTTTCAAACTTTCAAACATTCTTTCACTTAACCTAAAAACCTTTTCAAACATTCTTTCACTTAATGTAAATGATCTTTCTTTAATTAATTTGAATTAACAAGGATTTACTATATATACACAAACACACACAAACAAACATACAGTATATATTCTCAATTTTTTAATTATACATGTATAAGAAAAATTACATGTATTTAAGAAAAATTATATACAAATTAAAATTTAAAATTTATTAGATTTATTTTATATATGATATCCAAAGTTAATCAAGCAATTTTTTTATATACAAATTAATTATAATTTATACAGATAAATAAGCTTTTTTTGGAAATATAATTTTAGTATTTATATGATTAGTGTTTTGATAAACTGTTTTATTTACTTTAAATAAACTTAATGAAATACTGTACATTTAATTTAGGTTTCACAAACAAATTATTTGGAAACTGGTCAAAAACTAAAACTTCCTTATTCTATTCTTAGACAATAATGACAACACTTAATTTAGTTTCTTTAGTTTAAGATTATTTAGGAAATTCTTATGTTCTTAAGTGGAATATAAAAATAATAACTTTAGAAACTTAAATATTCAATATTATAGAAATCATTTGTACATAAATATTTATACTCAAATTTTAAATATTCAAGAGATAGTTATTTATATTAAAAATAAATTAAGGAAAAATATAATCAAAGACCGTTCAAAAAAATTTATATATAATTATGGAATAAGGAAATTAAAATTCTTTTATTTATATATATAAAATTATCAATATAATAAATCCTATATTTGTGTGGATTACATTTTTGAAAAATACCATGAATATTGAATTCAAAAGTAAGAACTTATGGAAAAAGGATTTGGTTCTTGGGCATCAGCAATAACATTTTTTGCCTTAATATTTTTTAATTAAATTAATATAATGTTTTGATTAATATTTATATGAAATATGGTTTGTAGTATGCAAATAAATTAGAATGAAAAAGTCATTCATCTATACTATATTTAAAGATTTATTAATAAAAGTGCAAACAATACATTCATCTATGCTGTATTCATATATGCACTTGCTACATATACTTTGTAATTTATTAAGCAATTTAAGTTTCTTAGCAAGATATAAAATCCTTTTCTTTTCTGTAAGAATACTAAAAAATTCATTTTGAACTTAGAAATCAACATTTAGCAAATATAAAATTTGATCTTCTTTTAACACAGATACAAATATAGCTTATAGTGACCAATAAAATATGGAATTTAAAAAATGCTTTCAGGATATGAACCAGTCTTCAGTTTCTTTGCATAATAAACAATTAAATATAAGTCTATTATATTAAAACTACACTATAATATATACAAATTAGAAGATACATAGAGATACATATGGCATCTTAAATCTAGATAACAACAGTCTGAATTACAGTATAGTGACAATATAATGAAAAATCAGATGTTGATAGAGAAACAATAAAAAGATACTCAATACATTCAAGTGTGCAAGTAAGAATATGGATAAGCATATCTCTAAGTTTGATTCTCCATATATATCATAACAGTTGTGGCATAACTGGGTTTAAAATAATCTAGTGTGATTTAGCTATAATTATAAATAAACAAATTTTCACTATGAATACTGAAAAATGATGAAAATATACTACAAATAAGCAAATTCCCATAAAATGAGTTTATGAACATAAAATGAAAAATAAAATAAACCTCTATTATAAATTTTATTTAATTAAATTTTAAAATTCATTATAAAATAATCAATCAATTTGATATGATTTAACAATTTATATTTTATATGATTATGATTAATGATTGTGTTTTCCTGAACTGTTCGCTTTCTCCAGATTTGGGAATTTCTGAATAAGTAATTAATTTATTTCTCAAGATTTGAGATTCCCTTTTGAAAATTCTCAAGAGTCTTGAAATTCTAAAAAATGTTTACTTAAATAAATACCCGTAAACCGTAAATGCAAAAATAAAAAACACAACTATGTACCTCTTATTTGTTTTGCAAAATAGGATTTGTGGCATTTAGAATTACATAAATGTTATTCTTTTTTGCACAAACATAATTTAGATATACAATGCTTCGTGCATTGAACCTGCACCTGCGTACTTTCATGGCGCAGATTGTAGCCTTCTTTTAATAAGGATAAAAACAAAATGAGGCAAAAAAAAAAAAAATCATGTAAAACGAAAACAAAAAAATATTGTTTTGTATTATATTTAATATTTTAATTATATTGAAAAAATAATCATACTTTTTACAATTACTGACATTTTTTATTAAAACAGCTCTTCAATATACACAAACAGTTTATTCATTATCTGCTAAACGGGTCATGTGTTTGAATACAAAAATTCCAGAAATGGAATTTTTGTGTTCAATCTTATGTAAATGTATATGAATTTTTTACTCTATAAAACTGCTTATTCTTTACACATCACTATATTTGAATACACCCCTTAGAAAAAATTTAGAATTCTCCTTTTGGCTACATAATTTTCTAAGAGAGCTCTGATATCTTCACCCAATGGCCAGTGACTATAAAAGTTGGTGGCCATTTGGTGAAGATGGGATTTTGGAGAATGATTGAGGGCTAACTATCCACTCATATCCTCCAATATACTCCCCTATATACCATAGACATCATTAGATATCATTGTTATTCTGGTGAACCACTGAATGGGTTAAAAACCAGATATTTGTTTTGGTTTTGTTTACTTAAATGTCATAATAAATCTGCCTAGTCACAACATGGCAACGTTTACAATAATAAAAATCTTCAAAATTGCAATAATTAATGATTTTTGTACAATTTACTGATCTATGTTATTTTAGGTTTATATACCTGTTTTAAATATTATTTTGTGATTAATTTCAGATAATTTTCTTTATGAAATATAAAGTTGATAGAAGTGATGCAATAAGCCACATAGCGAAAGAGGGCCAAAATAATAATGTATCACTATGAAGTTTTAAGATACAAATTTGCAGAATTTTTTTTTAATTACAGCTTTATGAGAATTTTTCTCAAGAATTGGGAATCCTCGAAAAAAGAACAAAAATTCTTGAGAATCGGGAATCTTGAACACAATTACTAATTATGATCTAACAAAAATAGTTAAACAACAGATACTGTTTTTCACTTATGATAAATTTAGCATACATATAGTAAAATAATAATTTAAAATTAAATTAAATACAATTCATTCTTGTATCTTAATTTTTAATTAAATCTGTAGTAGTTAGTGATTGCAAATTTACTGACTTTTTCTATTACCGGTAATTTGGTAAAATTTTCAAACAAAACTATACTCCGTCTCACTCTCAACTGATAGTGACGGTCACGCGATCTTCGGTTGTAACTATCCGCTTCAAAAATAAATCGCAGAATTATTTTCTTTACAATAGGTTTTAATTTCAAATCAAGTACGTAGTTTTTAATACTTTTTTATAGTTGTAAATAATTTCAGTAATGTACTGGTGACAATCACCGGA
>AYEL01063834.1:0-23590 GCA_000484575.1 Olivierus martensii
TAATTGTTTTTCCCATGGCCAATTGTATGTGCCTTTTCAAGAGTCGAAGAAGCAAAAAAGTTTGAAACATTAGAAGATCGAACAAATCAACAGAATTTTAATAGAGAAAGAAAGATAAAGAAGTGAAAAGACACATGTTTCAAATAGAAAACATATCTATACGGGAAAGATTTTCAGAATATATTGAAGAAAATCCTGAAAGTCATCTAAAAGATTATAATTTAAGAGAAAGATAACTTAACTACTACACCATGAACTGCCCGAGCAATGCCGGGCACAGGTATGCTAGTAAAATAATATAAATAAAATTCAACAATTTTATAACAAATTATACACACGAGTAATTTTATTTTTCAAAATGAAAACAATTATAAAATATATAATTAAATATGTGATCTATTTGCCAACACGTTTTAAAAAATAAGCATGTAAGAAACAACTGATCAACACTTCGGTCTTCAAATTGTGATCTAATTTTTAAACAAGATAACCCCGCTATAGAAAAAGCTCTTTCAGATTCCACACTTGTTGGTTTAATAATTATTAAAGAATCGTACACTATTTGAATATATACTGCTCCCTTATATTTTCCTGTTGAAAATATTTCAGTTTTTTTTTAACGATTTATTAATATTTTTTATTTTGTTTTGTGCCAGAGGCAGATTATCATGTTGCATTTCTGTTTTTCTTTTGATTAATAAATTAAGTTTTTCTTTCATGGATAACGTAATTGCAGATGTCAAAGGAATTATGCATACTGAATTTTCGGAATCAGCAACATTTATTATTTCTGTTTCAACCTGGTATGTGTATTGTTTTTATTGCACAGATATATACATTCAATTAATTTCACCATTTATTTCTGATTGTAGTTTTACTTGTTTTTATTAAAAGTTCCATAATCTTCATCTTCGCACTTATTAAAATCAGTATCGAAAAGATGTTGCAAAATATCTGAATAAACAGTTCACCATTCTTTTATACGATATACCAAGGCCTCCTTAAATTCATTACTCAACATCATATTCTGATCAATTAGTTTGTCCAGCATGAATTTTAGTGTAACATTGACAATATATAAATAACATTTTCAGAAGAGAGTGTTTCAACAGCAACTTTTATTGGTTGTAATGCTAATATTGTATAGACAACAATTGAAGGTCATTGTCATTAAAATTAATATCTAATTTTAAATTTGTATCAGACTTTTTCTGACACAGTTTCGAATCTTAAAAAAAAAACGTTCTAACATAGCAAGCAAACTATTCCACTGCAATTTACAGTCTAGAATTAAGGAAAGTTCCTTATCCATTTCTTCTTTTACATGTTTTTATAATATATCATCATTTTTTGTTGGTGACTTGCGAAAAATTTTTATTACTTTTCGTATTTTGTTTAGGAGAGAATGCAAATTTACATTTTGTACAGAATTTGTTTGAGAACTAGTTACCATGTCCTGTATTACTTCTAAAACCCACCATTATATTAAGTATCTCCATCTTATTCTTCGTTAGAGCTGTCAGAATACTCAGAATTGTCTTCAGTTTCATCTACTACTATATCATTTCTGTTATACAGAACTTTGATCACAGCCAACTGGATTCCATATGCTAAACATAATTGGTGATTTACATTACTAGATCGCAGCCCAGCAAATAAATACAAAAAAGTGTATTATACAGTAGTTATGTACATACTTTACCAAATTACTGGTAAAAACAGTGAAAAATTACTGGTAAAAACAGTGAAGAATTACTGGTAATAATTTGATGCTAAAATTCAGTTTATCAGTATTGCAATCTCTAATAGTAGTTAATAGTTCATTACTATCTATAGAAAATTTTTACTGAATGTTGTAATAATTCATAATTATTTAAGCTTTATCAAGTGGTATAGCAGTAACTCTATGCTGATTATAGTAGTCACTATCTCTTATTACACGAATATCAATTCACTCAAAAATTTAATTCACTAACTTTTGTTCTAAATTAAATGCTATTAATCTGATATTTATATTCAAGAAAAATATTCAATATGACACAGACTATGAAGATTGAAGTTTTAAATCCAGTTAAAAAAAAGCAAACATCAGAAAAAGTATCATTTTTCTTCTCTGAAGACACCTCTACATGATGCACCATACAAATCAATTTTTATGAAGTTTGAAATATAGATATTTTTTAAATTTATTGAAGTCTGAAAATTTCAGCATAATCAGATCAAAATAATAGAGACATGAGAATCCCTTTTCTGATTTTATTCAATTACTTTGATCAAATTTAGAATAGTAGTATCCTAGCACATTTAAAATTGGGCAAAAATGGAGAGGTTATAAAAGATGATTCTTTTTTCAAATGTGATTTTCAGATCACATTGCTCAACTATTTTCAACCAAATCTAGAATATATATATTTCTTCCATCTATATTTCAGATTTAGGACTCTTCTGAAAATTTCAGTTCAATATGACCAAAATGAAGGAACTGGGAATCTTTTCCTTCTGAACTATTCTATAAGTCATAGTGTAACTAATTTGAATTGAATTTTGTATTATCTTAATTTTCTGTAAAAATTAACTGAATTGAGAAATGAGAATATTTGCTATTAATTTAAAAGTAGCTATTTGATTGATGTTACTATTTTATGTTTTAAACTGTGGGGTGCAGTAAGTCTTGTTCTGTTGTGGATGTGTTTTTTCTTGAACTGAAAGTTGAGAATTTTATTTATTTAATAATATTTAATTTTACTTTGGTAAACGTTTTATTTGATTTTTGGAGTTATGAATTTAGGCCAACTTATGAGATCTCCAGGAACATCTAAAAGAGGTCGACCTTGTAATGTCATGAAATTACAAACTGTTGATTCACGGACAATTGAAAAATTTATTTCTACTCAAGATGTTTCAAATGTGGAAAAAAAGGATGAAAAAGAATCTACAAATGTTGAATTGGAGGACTTGCTAGAAGAATAAGAAATTTGTGGTAATCCTATTTATGATAAAATGTTTAACTTATTTACTGAATTTCATAATTCATTAAGTCAACAAATTTCAGAAGTTAAATCTGAAACTTTTAAAGTAGCATTTAATATATTAATAACTGCCTTGGTACCTGGCCACTAGTAATTGGGATCTATGCATTAGCATTATCTCCTATTAGTGACAATCATTAGAAAAATATTTAGATCTTAACTATTTGTACAGATTCAATCAATCAGTCTTAAAATAATATATGGCTGACAATATTCAACAGTCCATTTTGAATCACATATCATTAAGCTTTATATCAATTAAGCTATCAGATACTAATATAACAAAGTTGTTGTAATTTCCAGAAACTAATTAGAATACTATTAATTATATTATATTTATTACATAATTAAAATTACTGAAACAGATTTTATGAATTAATAAAATAATGAAAAATATGTTAAAATTATTAAAAAAATATAGGTAAAAATATAGAAAATTTATAAATAATAAAATCAAGACGTTAAAATACTTTGGTTTAAATAATTTAAAAGTTTTAATTAATAAAAGCAGCTCTTTACAATAAAAGTAGAATATATTATTTATTTTAAAGTGTAGTTATGCAATAAATTAAAATAATCTTTACAAATTAAATCTTTTGCAATAAATAACTGCTTGAACCTATTTACACTGATGACTAGCAATAGCAATAATAATATTATTTCAAATATTAATTTATTTTCGTGAAAATTATTATTATATTTTCTTCGTGTGTTTAAATGCAGCCACTTGTGCCAATGCCATTTTTAGTTAATTTAGAAAATTTGCTTTGACAGCTAAACTGTTCACACAATGATGTGAAAATTATTATAATATTTTCTTCGTGTGTTTAAATGTAGCCACTTGTGTCAATGCCATTTTTAGTTAATTTAGAAAATTTGCTTTGACAGCTAAACTGTTCACACAATGAACAAAATGGTATAGATCAGGGGTGTCCAACCTTCTGGCCTCCTTGGGCCGCGCACAAAATATATTAATTCTAACGATAGTTGTTAAACAAAAAGTTAATAAATAATATATAATATAAGATATCCACCATGACAAATAAGCAAAAATGTTGTAACGTAAAAATCTTCTTTTCATTCAGAAATTTTTTAAAAATCATTCAGCAAGCCAAGAAGTTTTAATCACTGCAATAAGAAATATTTTATAAAATGGAAATAGGAAATGTAGATAGGTATTTAACTAATAAAAATTTGATTAATTTCATTATTTTTTATATGTATTTTCAGTAATTTTATATATTCCTACTAATAAAGAAAAAGAAATGAAATACATTTCTTTTTCTTTACTAGTGGGATAATTGATGTTACGGCGTTGTAAATAACACTTTTTTTAATAAAACCTATTACAACACCACGCGAATTTTAAAAAATAAAAAAAATACATAAAAATCTCAATATTTTAAGGAATATTACCATTTTATGTTGGGCTGCATGCGGCCCATGGGTTGGACAGCCCTGGTATAGATACTAAATCTCCTGGCAAAATAAGGATAGCAAATTTAGCTTAAGTTTTGACAAAATAAATAAATAAGCAACAATAGACTAGAAATTAAGATTTATAACTATCATTCAGAAATTACTAAAAAAGTTGATGATCATTTATAAAAAATAATCTATATAGAAATCATTATCCTGAAGATAATAATGACAGAAAACATTGACTGTATAGAAATTAAATAAAATATTTATTTGTCTAAATAAAATAAATTGGATTTAAATTTAATTTATAATTTTTTATTTATCATAATTTCTTTTATAAGTTAAATTCAATCATAATTATTTTGTTGATAGGCTATGTATTTTTTTAAAAGATATTTAATGTTTATTATTCTGGTTGACAAATCATTATCCTTTCAATGGTTATAATAAACTGAACTGTTTGTGATTTTAATTTGTATAACTAGTTTTCGAAATAAACTTGGCCTGCTACAGACAAAAAAAAGGTAAATTATATAAAAGGTAAATTATTTTGATGCAAAGAATTAACTCATATTATATGATACTCATTATATTTGAAAATTTATAACATAATGCATACTGAATTATACCATAATATCAAAATTGAAATAAAAATAATAAAATAGCATAACCTTATTTAATAAATTCAATGTTTTAAAGAATATAAACATAGTACATACAACCACTTGCTTTTGCATATAAAGAAGAACTGTACACTATTAGCAAGGTAATAAAAACTTTTATTGGCACATAATATTTTCGGACAATACTCAGTCCCTCATCAGTATGCTTCTCTTTTAGCGAAGATTACAAAAATTATTAATTTAGAACATAATAATGTTCCATTAACAGTTGAACTGTTAATGGAATGTTATGTTCTAAATTAATAATTTTTGTAATCTTTGCTAAAAGTGAGGCATACTAATGAGGGACTGAGTATTGTCCGAAAACATTATGTGCCAATAAAAGTTTTTATTACCTTGCTAATAGTGCTTATACAGTTCTTCTTTAAAGAATATTTTAAATATTTAATTATTATACAATAGACTCCCAATTAACCAAGGTAGATACAAAATTAATTCTCTGAATAATCTGCAAAATACTCAAAAACAAAAAAAAAAAATCAGAATTGTGAACAATATTCATTTAATATAAAAAAATAAATTGCATACATATATTTATTTAAATGTTCTATTGTTTATTGAAAGAAGAAATTTGTTAATTTGCCACAAGAAATTATTGCAATATTTATAATTTTAATTTAATTCTAATTTTGATTGCCAATTATCTAAGAAATAATAAAGAAATGAATCTGGAGCTTTTAAATATATTTCAGATATTGTATCTAAGATAAAACACAAAAATTAAATATCACTTCCAGACTGCAGATTAATTCCAGTTAATCAGCACTTGGATAATCCAATTCCAGATAATCAGGATCTATTGTATTATTAAAAATAATTTAAAATTATTTTTAATAATGTAATGATTGCATATGTATTATTAAAAATATAATTTTAAATTATTTTTAATAATGCATACACAATCATTATTCAACTAATATATTTCAACACAGTCACATTTCAACTTACATAGATATTTGTATATGTGGATTCTTTACAAATTTTTGTGGAAGTTTAAGCATAAATACATTGTATATACAAAAACTTATTTATTGTATAATATGAACATGTAAAATACACTGTAAATTGTTTTAAATTATAAAGTAACTGAGTTTGAAATCAAATAAATATTTTGATTTCAAGAAATTTAACAAACAAATATGAAAATAATCAGATTTTTAAAACTATAAAAAACTTATAAAAATAATTTCATAAATTACCATCTATATGTGTAAGAAGTTCATCTTCAACTATATTTAATAAATTTTCTAAATCATCTAATGCTTTCTTTACTTGATAGACATTTCGTGCTTGTTCCAATTTAAACTGAATTTCTTTCTTTTTAACTAAGTAATGTTCTTTAATATCAGGATAATCATTAGCATATTGATCCAGTATTTCTATTGCTTGAGGAAATCTTGCTAATATATAAAAAAGTTAAAAATGACAAATTAATTCAAATTATACTTTTTAATTTTAAGAGAATATAATAAAAAATGAAGATTAAATCATACAAGAATAGACAATTAAACTCAATAAAATTAATTTACTAATGTAAACAATAAATTAATAAACAAATTTCATTTTATAATAATAATTAAAAGTTTATAAAATAAAATATTTTAATTTTATTTATTGATAACAAACAAATAATCATATTTGTAATTTTCATATCAAAGTAACTAAATATGCTCAAAGGTGCCCAAATATGCTCCAAGTGCACAAAGATTTGATTCTCCAAAAACATTATGTATATAAAAATCACACAAATGGAGCTGAACTATAAAAAATAATGAATTAGGTTCAAGAGTTGAACTAAATTTACATACATTATGGATAGTAAAATAAAAAATATAATCTTGTATACAGTATACAGCTAACTGTTAGATATGGGATGCCTAACTATCAGAATATCATGCATATGTACAATTTACATGGTAATACAATAGCTGTTTTATGATATACAATAATTGTACTAGTCAACTACAGATAAAGTTATTGATAATATTAATAACCTTAACAATATTTTCATAACCTTACTAAAAATAACTGTTTTAATATTTGAAGTTAATATTTTTTAATACAGTATTATTATTTTTTATTTTTATTTTTTGGAAAAAATGTTAAGACTGAGTAGATTGACAATCAGGAAGATGACATTAATTCTGGTGAAAAAATTAATATCTGGAAAAACAATTTTCATGAATAATAAGATCATGTTTTTCAGTCAAAGGTGAATTGTTGTTAAGACTTGAATTACAGTGGATGATATAGGTTAATGAACATAATCTGTTCAAAGACGACGCTTGCTAAATAAATTGTTCATTAAACAATCATCGATTTACCATAGATTTTTAAGAGAATTTGATTAATTCGTTTTGGAGACCCAAAAATATAATAAAAAATTACATAATTTCTTACTACATTTATTTATATGTAATAACAATAATATATACACAGTCTTGCATTTTTCATCTATCAAGTTTATTTTTCATTTGTAGGGTGTGTTAAAGAATCTGTCTGATGTTGATTGCTTTTCTCTCTTTTCCAAGATTTTTCGGAAGTGATTAATATAGCATTATTATTGTAGATATCCCCAAGTCTATTGACTTCAACCTGGTAAGGGTGCCGTTTTAAGATCAAAAAATTGTAAAAACTCTCTCTTACCTCCTTTAATAAATTTTTGATTTGTTTTGAGTTGTCTCTGAGTTCATTTATTAAAATGAAAAACCATTGATCTCTCATCCTTACCTGTAAGTCCACAAACACACAAGGCCTAAGCCTGTAATAGGGAAAAACCATTGATCTCTCATCCTTACCTGTAAGTCCACAAACACACAAGGCCTAAGCATGTCATTCAGTCAGTCCGCAGGTCCCACAATTTATTCGGTGAGGTGTTCATTATCCAAATACGTGTTTGTTGTCCAAACATAAAAATCTTTCACAAAAGTGTTTGTTGTCCAATTTGTTTGTAGTCCGAATGTTCGTTAACCGATCACTCACTGTATAGTTTTTTAATTCTTCTTTTGTACAATTTTATTAATTATTAATGTAAGCACATAAAGCAATCTGCTATAAGACAATACTAATACAAATAAATTTTTAAGAAAAAATATTTTTCACAAAAGAAATAATGCCATTTCTGCCTTTCCAGCATTTTATTCTATCTTAATTTCTAGTCTGTATATCAGGTTATAATTTTTTCTCTTTGTAAATATTATATTTTTGAAAAATATTTCTGAAAAGTTAAATTTATAATAAGAATCATCTGTCACTATAATTAATTATTCATTTACATTATATGGATTTCCACTATCAATCTTTATTAGGATATCATATATCATCATAATAAACTTAACAAACACAAAACTATAGGAATCAGATATAAAAAGGATAATTTTGGCATTTCTGACCATTGCACATAGATTCCTACATATATGAATACTTATGACAATAACATGAATATATCATTGCCATAAGTATGAATAGTCTTAGATTGGGGATTACCTACACACATATATATATATATACTCTATATAAAATATTATGTTATAAATACTGAATATTATAATATATATGGTTGAAAAATAAATCATATGTCCAAAATCAGGATATCGAAGAATTGCAATACATAATATCCTTAATACTTCAGATTTGTATTTGTATTCCTCTGCTATATATGCATGCTTATAATTTTTATTAATATTATATAAAAAAATTGGATTATTCTAATAATGAAAATAATAACAAATTAAATAATCATATTTACTTAGCCGTGCTTTTTTATCACTAGTTGATAATTTCATTTCTGAAGTAAGTTCTTGATTGTAGATACATCCATTTGTGATTAATCCAATTGGAACAGAATCTAAAAGTTCTCTCATTTCTTTCACTTTTTGAGCATTTTCAGTACCTCTTTCAGGTGTAAGACGTGGAGTACTTCCTAAATTTAACAACAGACTATTTTAAGTTTGTTTGAAATATGAATAATTTGTATTAAAAGTTAAATATTAAAATAAAAATTATTATTCATAAACAACAAAATTATCTAATTTAACAAATAATTTTATTGTTTTTTTTAATATTAATTCTTCAATTTGATTCTCAAAAATTTCATATCATAGTATGAAACATTTCATTAAGTTAGTACATATAATAGACATTGTATGTACTAACTTAATGAATTTTTATATGAGAATTTATATGAGCTTTTTTTTATATTTATATTTATATGAATATGAACTTTTATATGAGAATAGAATTTCTGAAAATTGCTCATAAACTAAATTCTCATAAATCAAAGTGTAAATTACCATTAAAAAATTATAGTGTGTTCCTGAACTTAAAAAATGTCAATTGTTTTTGATTAAAACATCTTGAAATATCATGTAATTAAATAAACAATGACAAAATAACTTCTATAGTAGCCTTAATTGTAATAAAATAATTTGAATAATAAAGTTTTCTTACAGAAAATACTTAATGAAGAAATCAGTTATTAGCATAAAGCATTATGAAAATTTTCATTGGTGCAGACACTAGTAGAGAAACTATTTAGTAGATGGAGTATCCAGGTTCAATTCTGAGTTCTATAACTCCACATGCTTTTAATGAGATCTGGGTTTAGCCCTTCAATCCCCATCTTCAAAATGACATGGTAAAGCAGTTGCTTACTATCTTGGATCAGATTCAATTCCCCTTATCTCCAACTTTTTCAGCCTAACCAATTGTTACTCCATTCTTTAACCAGTACATGCCACTTCAAACTATAGTTCAACGTGGTCTACATTGCTTACTCTGCCACTTCGAACTATAGTTCTGTCAAGTTAACACATTTTTCTTTTCATGATAGTTTTCATTGTTTATAGTTTACTGCAATCTGATTGATGTCTCTTGTTCTTAAAACTATATACTTTCTAATTTTAACAAAAAAATTTTTTCCCAGTACATTTAATTTTTTATATTTATTATTTAATCAATATGGTCTGTGAAAATGAACTTTTTAATAAATATACGCATAAAAATATATTATTTTTCATTATGTATAAAATATTCACTATAGAATGAAAACTATTAAGGGAGATTAAATTAAAATTTCTTTGATAAACAATGTTTTTTTACAGAGAATGTATTTCTATTAGCATTGGCATAAATAAATAAAATAAGAAAAATTAATTTATATCTGATAAAAATAATTATATTGAGTGATATTATTAAGCAAAATCAAATAATACTGCATAAAAATTAAAATAAATATAAGCGTTTAAATTTATTGAAATGTCTGTCTGGCTTAACATATATCTGTTTGGCATTCTCGTAATGGTCAAGTGAGTAAGGCATGGCATTCAACAGGTTGATTTCAGCAAGCTGACCTCACCAAGGATGTGAGTGACCTAAGATAGGCACTGAAATGCCCTGCCACTTAACTCCAGTTGAACAGCAATGTAAAACCATACAGGGATCTCATTTGTATTGTAAATATTTACAATATAAATACAATAAAAACTATTTTATTGTAAAAATTTGTAAAAATGCAGTGTCAACTTATGTATAAGCAATACATAAGTTATCCTGTACATTTTTTATCAAAAAACATTTCTGTACTTATATCCAAGTATATAAGATAAATATAAAAAAAAATTTATTATTTCAATGTAAGAAGAAAGAAATAAAAATCTGTTAAAAACTTAATTTTTCATAAATACCATTACTGAAATTATCTTCCAAATAATCTATAATTCGAGTTGAGTCTGGTATTATTTTCACACCATCCTTTAAGACTGGAACTTCACCTTTTGGATTTAATTTCATAAACCATGGCAGATAATTTTCAAAAACATTTAAATTTACAATTTGTGTTTTAAATTTTAGCTTTTTTTCATACAATGCTAGCAAAACCTATAAATAAAAATAATAAATAAATAAATAAATAAACATCATAACAAACTGCTTTAAAGAACCAAGGTAACTACTGTTCTTAGTTTAAATAATTTGTAGACAATAGGATTAAAGTAGATCACTATTTACACAGTTTTGATTTATGCAGCTTCAGAGATACATGGATGCATAAATCTATTTTTGTTAGCTTTTCATAAAATGTGAATGAAAACTTCATTAAATAATTTACATTTTTTGCAAAATTACTACTTATGTTCTTAAATTTTCGTTTCTGTACTTAAAATATGCGCATAAATTTCATCTGGTCATTCCATTTGCTAATGTGTCCATTCATGTATATTATATTGCTGTACTTATGAAATTTTCAACTTTATAAATTTATTATTATTAAATGCTAATAAATTTAATAATATTATGTGATTGCATATTTGATAAAAATATTTTTTCATTTTTGTTAAAACAGAATGCATATATCTAAAGATAACTGATTTTATCCATAATAATTTGTATTATTTTTTTATTGTCTACTTATTATTATGTAGTGTTACTATAAATAATATATTTAGTTCTCTGAAACAGTTTGTTTGCAATTATTTTGAGATAAGCAATATACCTAATTTATAGATAATGAATAAAATAATAAATTAACATGAAATAAAATTATATTTGAAATATTTTCATATTAATGGCAAAAATTAATCATTTTTATGATTTCATTATATTTCAATTGTATATACCAGTAGTCCTCGACTTATGACAATAATGTAATCAATAAATTCTATGATTTATTGATGATCTTCAACGAGTTCAAATCTCTGACTCAATGGTTTGATAAATGGAAAGTGTCCTTTTTTCTGTCTGGTTTTTGTAGTTTTGTATTTTTTATGTTTATTAAGATAATGTACTAATAAATATTAATAATGAAAACTATAAATTTTGGGCATTTCTGGCTTCCAACAGTGAAGTTCGAATTAACCCAGTCTTAAGTCGAGGACTACTTATACATAATACAAATATTAAACTGCAGTATTAAAGATGAACAATATGCAAAAAGTTTTAGATAGAATATGAAACATCATATACTTAAAATCAAGGACTACTTATACGTAATACAAATATTAAACTGCAGTTACTAAAGATGAACAATATGCAAAAAGTTTTAGATAGAATATGAAACATCATATACTTAAAAGCAAATTATTTATATAAATTTTCACTTATCTGAATTTGAGAATTCAATAAATATATATAATAAAGATAAATTATCATAAAAAATCAAACATTTTTAATTAATTCAATTTATCATTTTTTTTATGTAAAGTGATCATATTCTGACCAAAATAGTATGTAATGGTTTTTTCAGAATATAAAAAGTACAAAAATGAAAAATATTTTAACAAAAATATGTAGTTACAAAACTATTATATAAGAGTTATAATGATAATCCAATGCTTTAATTATAGGCTATAAAAATAGATTCAATTCAAAATTATTATTATAAAGTCTGCTATAAACGTAACTGCAATATATGCTTTGATGATTTTTAAATTACACACAAATTATTATTATTTGGGAACTTATTTTCAGTTAATGTCTGGATAAAGAGTACAGGTCAACACTGTGCACAAAATTAAAGTGTTCCTCGAAAATGGTCATAAATCAAATTTTCATAAATCAGACTAATTTTCATAAATCAGATTAATTAATTTTCATAAATCAGACATTAATTGCTATCAAAAATATTATAATGTATTTCTGAGCTCAAAAAATGTCAACTATTTTTCACTGTAAGCTGAAAAACTATCCAATTAGATAAATGATAAAATTATTTCAATAATTTAACTGTTATAAAACAACCTAAAACTGCAATTTTCTTAGAGAAAGTCTATAATAGAAAGGCTGGCTACCAGCGTGAAACAGATATAGATTTCCATCTGCACATACTGTGAATTAAAATTTATGCATTCTATATTAATTGGCATATTTCTATTTTCCAGCTGTTCTCATTTGCATTTTCATGTTTCTGGGATTTATCACACTGGCTTTGTGTATCTAAGTTCAATTCAGAGTATTGTACCTATACATGCTTTTAGAAAAAACCTGGGTCAGGTGGACCAGATTCAGTTCCCAGGTGCTATAGAGTATAGAGAGTTCCAGAAGTTTTTTCAGGAGGGATCTGGACTCAGAATATTGAACCTCATCCTCCATCTGATGGTGACTCCACTAGAATGTAAGCAGCCTATGGTAGATATTGTAATGTCTCATGGCTTAATACCCATTGTGTGGAAAATGATGTTTAACTTCAGGGAAAATATGCCACTATTAAATAGTTTGCTGATTACTAACTAGTCCTCTTTCAATCCCTATTGTAATTCTTCATATCCACGTAAGGATTAGTGGAACTGTAGTTGTTATCGCCAGCAGCTACAGATGTCATATGCCATGCTTAGCAGGGACAAACAATAGAATTTTAAAACTGCAATTCAATCTGTCCTAATTGGTTATTGCAGTTATGTTTAGGGTTTTTGTAAAAAGAGTATAATTAGTTTCTGATAGCAGTTCCTAAATGTTTTCCTGCCAAAATTCTTTATTTAAGCAGGTTTTTATGAAAATCAGCATTTTTCCCCCTTCTTTCTGTATATTCTTGATCAGGGTTTGGCAAACTTTTGAGACAGAAGAGCCAAATCTGTCCCTTGTAGCAATTTAAAAATTATTTGAGAGCCATAAATATATTTTTACAAATAAGGAAATATTTAAATTTAATTATATCTTTATTAAATGAAGAAAAAAAAAAATCACATAAAAAATTGTTCTCATTGGTATTAATCAGTGTGAGCAATGAGCTGCCTACCATGTGCTCAACCATCCCCTTCACTCCCTTTGCATACCTCACAGTCACTTTCCCTCCCCGACATCAGGCTTCCACATCTTACAAGGGGAGGTTCAGACATTTGGGTCACCAATTTTTTTGAAATTTTGCATATTTGTAGTAGTCCCCTAGGACAATATAATGTGTGATCAATAAAGTGCACAACTCAAGCATTATCGAGAAAATTGCATGAGAAGTTTCGTATTGAGTTCATATATTCTAAAATTTAATTTTCTTTGGAATATCTCGGTAGCGTAGTGGTTGAAGATTTGCTTTTATAATTGCATGATTGCTGGTTCAATTCTAGCATTTGACAAATTTTTATTTTTATTTATTTTTTATTATTATTTTTCTCTTACATTGTTTTATATAAATACAGTAATTTATATTACAAGTATACAAAATTTCAAAAAAATTGGTGACTCGAATGTCTGAACCTCCCCTTGTTAGAGCTACAAAATTTTGCCAAACCTATAAAATAAATGAAATCACTATTGTGAATAAAATACTTTAAAAATTTTATAAAAAAACTATGATGGTTTTATTTTCAATTTTACTTCGGAACCACATGTACATATCCAAAGAGCCACATGTGGCTTGCAAGCCACAGTTTGCTGACTCCTGTTCTAGATTATTGTGTTCATGTTATTCCAATTATATGCTGAAATAATATTAATTAATAAAATTTTTTCCAAAAATAAATTTTTTTTATGAAGAACTATAAAATCCTAAAAATTATTATAGATTATATCAAAATATTGCTTAATTCTGTTAAAATAAGCAATATTTTTTTTTATTAATCATTGATGTTTTATTTCATTTTTACTATATGTTTGTCAAAAAATAAATGAGAAAATACTAATGTAAACAAAGATCTGTCATTAATAGGGGAATGGCACTGCTTTATTGCAATTTTCCTGCATTTTTTCTACCAAGCCTACTACAGTCCAGGAAATGTGATATTGGAAGTACAGTTGATTCTCGTTATTCGTGGCAGTTACGTTCTGCAAATTCTTTGTGAATACTGAACCATTGTGCCTATGGAAAATATAGAGTTAGGTTCCTGCAAATCTTCCAACAGTTTTATCCTTGTTTTATGTGTGCTTTTCTGTTTAAAGACATCTTATTTAATATGTCTTTAAACATAATTACAAATCTTTAAGTACTTACAAATAATTACAGTATATGCAGTGTACAGTACTATATACAGTATTATAATTATAGTAATCTTAATTTTTTAAAACACTAACTATATAGTAAATAAAATCATATTTTTGATGGATAGTTGTTTAATGTGGCAGTTGACACATTATCTTTCTGAACTGCTTTGAAAAACTGCATCAGCCTTCTCTGCGTCACTTTTTGCCTCAGATTTTCTAAAATCTTGGCATAAGGAGCAGATGTGCAAGAAGTTAGGTGCCTAAATTTGAGGCTGCGTTCAAGCATAGAGTCACATTCTTTTGTGGGACCTGCAGATGATATGAACAGGCTTTTGGCCTACATGTGGTCTGTGGAGTGAGCAAGGGTAGTTAATAAGAGTTTTCCAGCAAAATGATACAGAGACTACATTTGGTAACAAAACTTCCTTTATTAGAGAGAGAGCATTTACATTAGTAACAGTATTTTCGCCACTCAGTGGGAGTCCACAAATAAGCACAAAAGCTCTGCGAAAAGCAATTTTGTGGTTACAAATAAATTTTCACAAATAGTCAAATACTCGAATACGAAATCCACAAATAACAAGAATCGATTGTAATTGAGAGTAAACCATTAGGGCACAATTAGAGCAAAATAAAGACTATTATAGTTGCTTATGTATGAGAGGAGAGGATTTTAGTTTACATTAAATTTGTTGATATAAATTCAAAAATTTATAAAAAATTAAAAATTATTGAAATGTTGGGAAAATATCAATACACTAATGACAACAATATTTCAATAAATTCATGTAAATTGTGAACTAATTAAGGTGCATATCTTAATAATTGATATTCATTAATCAAAATTTGTACACCAACTGGCATTTTATCAATTTTTTTGAAAAATGGTCTGATTTTCTTCATTCATAGCTATTTTTATTCAGAGGATCAGCTGCTATTCAAAAATAGCAAACATTTTATTGGATGGCTAAATCTTCTTATTAAAAAAATAGTTTTGGCAATCTTTTATGAAATGAAAACTTCTGAAAAAATAAAACTCAAAAAATAATTGTTAAAAAGAGAACAAAACATAATAAACAATAAAAATCTCAAAAGCTTTCAATGAAAATTAAGTGAGATATAATTTTAATTTTTTGCATATTAATTAGATTTAATTACTTAATTCATTGGCTTCTTAATATCATCATGTTTTTGTTTTCAGCATGAAACAGGTTAAAAAAATTTCTAAAATATTATAACTTTTAAGAAAATAAAATTGTCTGATAAACTGTTGTAAAACTTTTAAAATTATATAAATTTTATAATTAGAGAGCAGTTTGAAAACAATAAAAATATTTTTATACTGTTTTCATCTGAGAATTTCATAGCCAAAATATAACAACCCATTTCATATATAATAGTTTTATTCTAAATATAGAATAAGCTTTAAATGATAAATAAAAAAAGAAATATTTCAAATCTAATAGAAAGTTTGCATAATAGAATTATATAAATTGTATAATTTATATGTAATTAGGAACACAAACACACAAAAATTTATAATGTATATTATAATTATAATATAATCATATAGACTATAAATATTAAACTATATTTTGTATGCATACATTCACAACTACAAAGTTAACAAGTTCTCAGTTTGAAGCTGTCAGTAACAAGAATAATCACAATTTCATATATATTTTCTTCAGAGAAGTCCCCTAGCTACAATACATTTCTACTATTGTCCAACTATTAGAAAAAAGTACAGAAACAATTTGAAGTATATTGCAAAGATTTCTTTAATAGTGTCAAAATAATAATCATAAATCTCCTTCATAATTATTATTTACATACATATACACACATGCATGCATGCACAATATCATACCTAGAATTATCCAAATAATATGCAATAAATTATGTTACAAATTTTATTTAAACAAATAAATGTTACATAATACAGTGAAACCCCACTCGTGCGTTCCCGTATCGTACGACTTTCCCGCTGCTCGTGCGTTCCCGTATCATACGACTTTCCCGCTTTAAACGTCTATTTTTGAAGTCCCAACATATTCTTATACATGCAATGTAAAACTTTCCCTTTTCCTACGTTTTAATTATATAACGTTTTTATTATGACGTCATCAGAGTATACATGCAATGTAAATTTTGCATCTTCCTACGTTTTAATTATATAACTTTTTTATTATGACGTCATCATCTTCCTATGTTTTAATTATATAACTCTTTTTTATTATGATGTCATCAGAGCTTCCCAGTTTCGTGCGTTTTCCCGGCTCGTTCGACTTTTCGGGCCGGTCCCCGATGTTTCAAAATCGGGGTTATATATATTTGTGGGTCGGAGGTATAGGGCACACTATAATTATACAGAAAGGACAGCAGCTTCTTCACTTTTTCTGACTAAGATTTCTGCTAGCTCACTGGCTATAGGGGAACCCATAGGGCATCTCTAGTTTGTGTGAAATGTATATCACAATACAGTCAAACCTCTCATCAATGGACTAATAGAGGGAGGGGTGGTCGGTTAAAGCTGATTGTCCGTATATGGGAAGGGATTATTATATATGGTTAAAAAATATGATAACATTACATTTATTTAGATTGGTTTATTATTCTGAGCCAGAGAAGCTAGAAAGTTCCTCTGAAGCACTGCTGGTGGCTACTACAGGTATTTGTGCAGTGCTAGTGCTTGGGGTGCTCTGGTCAGCTGTTTGAGAGACAGTTGGGGTGGGTTTATGTTTAAAAAATGAATCCAACTTTAATTGCTTTCCACAAGTATACTGTTCACAAATTATTAATTCTCTTAATGTCTATCTCTAATGTCTCTTAATTATCTGTTGTATAGTATTAATGAATCAGTGTGACGTCATTTAATGAAATTGGATTTACTCGTTTTTGCCTGCAGATTTTGTCCGTTGCACCAAAGTCCGTTGATGCAAGGTTTGTCTATAATTATATATATTAAATAAGAAAATTATTAATTATAATATGTACTAAAAATGTCCATAATATTTTTAAAAACATGCATTTTACTTTTACAATATTTTTAGTAATTCTCAAAGAGCATTTTCATTTATTACACAATTATAATACACCATTCAATATTTTGGTGTAGTTTTTCCAGAGTGTGTGGGTTTAATTTTGTATTCTTCTTTTTTAAATCCACCCACAAATAAAAAACTGAAAAGTTTAAATCAAGTGATTAAGTTGGCCATAAATCTTAAACAATAAGGTCATCAAAAAGTTCATACAGTTGATTCAATGTGGAATTTACAGTGCATGCAGCTGTACAATTCTGTTCAAATTAACAATTTTTTTTCATTTATTTCAAGTATGGAAATGAACTGCTGAATAATATTGTGATACTTTTTAGCAGTTAGGTCCTTCAAAGATGATCAAGATCATTATTATTTTTATGAAAATTACTATTGTTATTTTTTACATTCCATCATTTACAAATGTAAAGACTTTTCAAATAATTCATGAGGATTTTCAGTATATCATATTCTAAAAACAATAGCACTTACCGCAGTTGAGTTTATCTTACATTTTCTTATGACTTGAATATCTGTAGCTAACATTTTCGGTAATCCTATCATCTTC
Source organism: Olivierus martensii (assembly GCA_000484575.1). Classification (NCBI taxonomy): domain Eukaryota; kingdom Metazoa; phylum Arthropoda; class Arachnida; order Scorpiones; family Buthidae; genus Olivierus; species Olivierus martensii. The sequence goes on from AYEL01063834.1 coordinate 18,647, forward strand.
AGGCTAAGTTGTTCCAAAACTGATTCGAACATTTTAACGGTTCATGTACGGAATCACAACAAAAACAAACAAAAATTTAGTGCTATTGTTTGTTAATAATATTAAAGGAGAAAAAGGTGTAAGTTAAAGAATGTCTAAAATCTATATTTGCATAATTATCAAAATGAAATTAAACTTCATTTGAAAATACAAATTAATTAAAAATATTTATATTTATTTTTATATTTTTTTTTTTACTTAAGACAGGGCTCAAGTTTGTCCTGTCGTGCATGTGCATGTATGTGTATTTGTAGCATATTTCCATAAAATCTGTTAGTGATGCTCTACTATTAATGGTCACATTGATGTTGCATAATTTAATCTGAAGGATTGTTTAATCTTGCAGGATTGCATTTAATTTTTATCAAATTTTATTTTATATTTTGATAATAAATGATGCTATATTAGCAATGTAGGGATAACATATGGCTTATCTATCATAATGGCATTACAGGCACACTAATGTGAGGTCACATTATGTAATTATCATATTATGTAGCATTATATTCATTATATTGAATCGAAATATAGGTTCCCTAGTAGAGAGAGGTAGATTTTTCAACCTCTCTCTACGATAAATCATTCATCCAATTTCAATAAAGTTTGGTATGTGTGTGTATATATATATATATATATTTTTTATATTAAGGTCCTCCAAAAATTTGTCTTTATCAAGTCCAAAACAAAGAGTATGTTTAGCGCCTTAAATAAAGCATTTTAACAATAACAACTTAATACATGCTTATTATTGTTAAAGATTTTTCTCAGAAATCATTTTTTTATAAAACAAATAATGATATTTAATACAATATATAGAATAAGAATTATTTAAAAAACCATTTTGGAAAAACTACACACTTTCTTTCCAAACATTTTTGTATTTTGGAATGATTAAAAATGCACAATTAAAATATATTATCAATCTGAAAAATCCTAAATTAGATTATCAGATAATCCAACTTCAGGTTCTTATTAGATATTCTAACTCTGAATACATATCATCTCATAGAAGAAAAGTTAAAAGATTAATATTTGCATTTTTAAACAGATGAAGTTATGTAATTAAAAGTTACATCATCAAGGTAATTTTTAATGACAGAATATGCCAACAGAATTTCAGGGAAATCTATTAATTAGTTTAAAAGTTATTATAGTAGAAGATATGAAGGGAGTCAGTAAATAAGTTACAAACATGCATGGGGGCCTGACAGCATTGGGCATGGACATGATAATTGGTACAATTATCCCATGTAAAAGGGCAACTTTCGAGCTATAAGGGGTATCATTCAAAATCTCACACAGTAGATGCAGGTGGTGTAATGCCCATGACAGCATGGCAACTGTGTTGAAAGAGTATATGATTGAAGAGCAATGGTTTATTGTGTAATTTTTATGGGTGAAAGGATTGCTGTGAAAGACATCCACAAAGAATTTGTTCCTCTCTGTGGCAGTATACATTATCGTGACAAGTGTGCATAATTAGGTGGAGAAATTCACAAATTGGCACACAAAAGTCATCAATGAAGATTGACTGGGCCAATCTATGGAGATTGTGACAATTGCAATTGTGAAATGTGTTGAAGTGATGATTCATGCCAACAAGAAAATCACCATTGACACAGTGGCAAGTGAGATAAGGTACTCATAGTTTGGCCTACAGCATCATGCACAATCGTCTGAAGTTGTGTAAAGTATGTATGTGCATACTGAGTGCCAAAACAACTGTTGGAGAAATAAAAACTGGTGTACATGAACCTGTCCTTGCAGCATCTGCTTCAATATGCTTTGAAAGGACAGAATATGCTGACCTAGATTGTCACAGTTGATGAGTTGTGAGTGCACCACAATCCAAATCCAAGTGCACTTCCATGCATTGGAAACATCCCTAGTCACCAGTGGCCAAGAAGTTCAAGATTATACCAGTAAGGCCATATTGACTGCTTTTTGGGATGCAGAGGAGTTCTACTGGTCCATTTCCAACCAAGAGGTGCCAAGGTCAATGCCATTTTGTACTATGAGGTATTATGCAAACTCCATGATGCAATTTGTTGGAAACATCCAGGACTGCTGTCCTGTGGCATCATGCTCCATCACGATGCTAACCTTATATGGCCGACTGTAGCATCTCCTACTGCAGTTTCTCACTTCTGCAGCATTTGCAGTCATTCTACAGTTTCTCCACTTCTGCAATCATTCTACAGACTGTAGCATTTCCTACTACAGTTTCTCCACTTCTGGAGAAACTGTACAGTGGGTGATCGGTTAATGAACAGTTTGGATAACAAACAAATCGGATAACAAACACTTTCGCAAAAAATTTTTATGTTCGGATAACGAACACTTCACAGAATAAACTGTGTGACCTGCGGACTGACGGAATGACAGGTGGGCCAGATGTCCACGTGGTAAAGCTATGGCTTACCATCCTGGAGGATCCGGGTCTCACTCCTCCAATTTATCAGGAGGGTCCGGGCCCGGCCCATTGAATCTCATTCTTCAACCATCCAGTTGACCCCATCATGGTGTTGGCCAGAATGTGATGAACTCTATAAGTAGCTGCCGCCAGATAAAAATATCTCATGAGGATATGGCGGCTTAACTAACCTAACGGAATGTCAGGGTTAGGCCTTGCGCATTCGTGGACTTATGGGTAAGGATGGGGAACAGTAGTTTTTTCCAAGCCAGATGTCCACGTGGTAAAGCTATGGCTTACCATCCTGGAGGATCCGGGTCTCACTCCTCCAATTTATCAGGAGGGTCCGGGCCCGGCCCATTGAATCTCATTCTTCAACCATCCAGTTGACCCCATCATGGTGTTGGCCAGAATGTGATGAACTCTATAAGTAGCTGCCGCCAGATAAAAATATCTCATGAGGATATGGCGGCTTAACTAACCTAACGGAATGTCAGGGTTAGGCCTTGCGCATTCGTGGACTTATGGGTAAGGATGGGGAACAGTAGTTTTTTCCAATTAAAATGAACTCGGAAATAACTTAAAATAATTCAAAGATTAACAATTTTTTAGTTTTTTCCAATTAAAATGAACTCGGAAATAACTTAAAATAATTCAAAGATTAACAATTTTTTGGTCTTAGAATTGGAAACAATTTTTTGGTCTTAGAATGGCACCCATACCAGGTTGAGGTCAATAAATTTTTTGGTCTTAGAATGGCACCCATACTAGGTTGAGGTCAATAGGTGGAGATCTCTACCAAGACAATGCTATTAATCACTTTCGAAAATTTCTGAAGAGAAGTTAGAATGGCACCCATACCAGGTTGAGGTCAATAGGCTTGGGGATCTTGTTAGAATGGCACCCATACCAGGTTGAGGTCAACAGGCTTGGGGATCTCTACCCAGAGAGATTTTACAAATTTTTTAGTCTTAGAATGGCACTATACCAGGTTGAGGTCAATAGGCTTGGGGATCTCTACCACGACAATACTATTAATCACTTCCAAAAAATCCTGAAGGAGAGAGAAAAGCAATCGACTTATTAATCACTTTCGAAAAATCCTGAAGAAGAGAGAAAAGCAATCGAAATTGGACAGATTCTTTAACGGAAAAAATAAACATATAATAGATTAAAATGCAAGACTATATATGTATATATTATTGTTGTTATTACATGTAAATAAATGTAGAAAGAAATTATATAATTTTTTCATTTATGTTTTTCTGAGTCTCCAGAATGAATTAATCAAATTCCCATAAAAATCTATGGTAAATCAATGATCGGTTAACAAACAATTCGTATAATGAACATTGTCTTGGAACAGATTACGTTCGTTAACTGATCACCCACTGTAATAGGAAATGCTGTGATCCACCCTACAGTCCAGACTTTGCACCAAATGACTTCCATCTGTTTAGTCTTTTGAAAACATATTTGGTGGGCCAACATTTCAGCAATGATGCAGAGGTTGAACAGATGTGCCTGTGGCTGCAACAGCAGCCAAAAAAGTTCTACACTGCAGGATTCCAGGTACTCATACAGTACTGGGACAAATGTGCAAATGTAAGGAGAGGATTATGTGGAACAACGTACAATGGCACCAAGTAGGTATCTCGTGTTTCCATGGTATTACTTTTTGTAACTTATTTAGTGACTCTCCTTCAAGGCTGGCAAGAATAGACAAGATAGAGTGGTTATATTATAGATTCCATTTTCCTTCAGAAAGTAAGCTAATAAACATAGTGTTAAAAAAATAGAATATTTGCTAAAGATGTGACTTTGTTAGAAATTTAAATATGAAAATAAAGCTTTTAAACTGTAAAAGTATTCTATATTTTCAGTATTAATCTTACTTTTTAAATAAATGTTTTGGTAATAGTTATTATATGTTTACTATTTTTATATATCTGAGCATCAATAACAATATAGAGCATCCACTTTTTACAATTATAGATTATTAACATAATTGAATAACTTTTCTTTCTAATAAAAGAGCTTTCTCCATCAACAAGTGGTCTTTTAATATTTCTATAAAAATCATTAACAGAACTAATCACATTTAGAAAAACTATCTTCAAAATTTTTGGATAAATTTCGAAGTTCATGAAAATGTAAATGAACACATTATTATAATTTCATTAATATTCTTAAGTAATGAATATATGAAGATTGTGAAATATATTAAAGTTTAAATATACAAAATTTATAGGAAAGTTTCTTGTCCACAGACCAAACAAGACAGCAGCAGGATTTTATACAATATTTAGTTGATTTCTATTGCTGAAATTTTCTTTGTTAAACATTGCATAATGACCTAAAAGAATAAAATAATTATTATTATATGTGGCAAAACATACATTAAGGAAATATTAATTAGATCAAATTAAATTATTAGGCTTTATTTATTATTCTAACAAATGCTATTTCAAACATTACATTTATTTTAATAA